>PNEQ01038490.1:45226-104698 GCA_003012365.1 Medauroidea extradentata | reverse complement strand
CCGGGGTGTTACCGCCGGTGTTGACTCAAACGTCGCGACGCGGAGTAGGGGCAGAGATTTTAGAGCCTACTGACGACGAACCGGGGTGTTACCGCCGGCGTCGATTCAAACGTCGCGAAGCGGAGTAGAGGCAGAGATTTTAGAGCCTACTGACGACGAACCGGTGTTTTACCGCCGGGCGTCGATTTGGGCGTCACGATGCATTAGAGTGCAGTAGAGTCACGAACGGCGAGAGACCTGGGGTGTTACCGCCGGCGTCGACTCAAACGTCGCGACGCGGAGTAGAGGCAGAGGTTTTAGAGCCTACTGACGACGAACCGGGGTGTTACCGACGGCGTCAACTCTAGCGTCGCGACGCGGAGTAGAGGCAGAGATTTTAGAGCCTACTGACGACGAACCGGGGTTTTACCGCCGGCGTCGACTCAAACGTCGCGACGCGGAGTAGAGGCAGGGATTTTAGAGCCTACTGACGACGACCTGGGGTGTTACCGCCGGCGTCGACTCAAACGTCGCGACGCGGAGTAGAGGCAGAGATTTTAGAGCCTACTGACGACGAACCGGGGTGTTCCCGCCGGCGTCGACTCAAACGTCGCGACGCATTAGAGTGCAGTAGAGTCACGAACGGCGAGAGACCTGGGGTGTTACCGCCAGGGCCGATTCGCGTGTCGCGAGATTAACAGTCGTGTGGGCGGAAGTTAAACCGGGCCGATAAATCCACGCCAGGAGAGGACAGTGAAGACTTGTTATCCGTCAAAAATAGGACTAACTGACTATTATTTACTCTCGCAAGTCATCAATAGCAATTAATAAGACACGAAAAGATTGCAAGGAGAGTCGCGTCGCACATTTATTACCCAACATAGCCTAATCTATTAATTAAATAAAATACGTAACAATAAAAACTTAACGCATATAATTTAGAAAAGAAAAATATTATTATTGTTTCGTAAAACTTTACACCAGCAAAGGTAAATTAATAGTTCTGTGTGTGTTGTTTGGTGGAATATTAGTGATCATTACTTGATTATATCAAATACATATTTAATAATACCCAGCCATCATCACTTTTCACGTCATCAAAAGTTCTATACACAAGAATATATTTGGTGGTGCAAAGTTACCCATTCTGGTGAAAAGTTTACTCACTTGACGATATAGGCTAAGGCAGTGCACATGTTCCTGAAACATGGTCTAGGAACGGTAAATAAGTTGAAAACAATAACCCTTCATACGCAGCTTGTGCAGGGTTTAATCCGCAACAACAGGTTGTAAATCATGTCAGAACTTGCTCGAACCTGCCGGAACAAGGATGCGGCAATTGTTCGTATTACCACAGGGAATAGGAGAAAATTATTCAATACCAAGCCTTCCTAGAGAAATTCCAGGTCTCTGAGCAAACATTAGTGTACGAAATGAAAACTAGCTAACCGTCTATCCAATTGACACGCGTATAGATGGTACAATATAAACTAAGCACTTTTGAAGACCATATATTCTATAAATATCACTAAAAAAATTATAAATAGTGAAATCAAACGTTAACTTCTGAGTGCAGTGCAGTCTGTACACTTTGATTGTTTCTTAGGTTCTTTCATTTATATTGAAATACGACAGGAAACCGCAAATGATTTGAAAGCAAAAGGAAGTAGGGTTTAAAAATTTTTCTCTTTATCTCGAATGACCTATACATATTATATCCATACAACTTGTAACAGCCTAGAGAGCCCCCCTGAATCAGTCCGACCACAGCCAAATTAAAACTAGTTAACGTTTACCCTCATTGATACACGTACCCTATATGTAATTATATGTACACTTTTACAAAAATAACATTCAGAGCTGGGCTAAAGTTCCGTTTATCATAAGTAATACACAATTAATCCCGCAATAAAGGTGTAATATTTTAAGTGACCTCTCAGTCTTAAGAAGACAGTCATACATTCTCTCAGGATTATTTGCTTAACTAAGCCACTTCCTACCTCGGAGCCCTGGTACAAGCAAACTTAGAGAAACAGACGATAAGTTATGTTCGGCGGAGCCTAGTGCGTGCCGTATCTATATCCATGCCACCATTGACTTTTTTTCTCATCTTGGTGAGGCTCACTTTAGTAAATGATCATTTAGGGTTGTTTTAAATGCAATGGAAATTATTAACTAGTCAATATTTTCACTATAAAAAAAACTCGAGGACATAGTTTCGTAAATATTTGCCTACTATTACATTCCCGTGGCAGTATCCTCTTCGCCTCCATGCAAAAAAAAAATAATAATTCTGTCCGTAAGACATTTAATGTGCGGTAATGAGTGAGTGAATGACTAGGGCCCTTTATTTCATACAATAATACGATATGTCCCACTCACTCACTCACTCATCAACGCACAGCCCCGCCGTAGGTACCCATTGCGAAGGGATCTTTCGAAATTCGAAATTAAGGTGTGAAAATAGGAGAAATGTGTTTTCAAAGATTCGTCGACGACACGTATACCCCTTGAGATATCTAAGTGATTTTTGCTTCAGAATGAAGCTTGTATATATTCAGAATACCTGAATTTTTTATTTTTCCAAATTCGAAAATCAAGAGGGTGAAAAGCGGTAAAATGTGTTTGCAATTAATCCTAGGCTAGATAACTCTTAAACCTGTTGAGATATTGACGGTATGTTTACTTCAGAATGAACCTAATGCATATCCCTAAAAAATTGTTCAGGATTTTTTAAAATTTTAACCAATAGGGTCTTTAAAAAAATATTATATGGTTTAACTCAATCCCCTGTCTCTCTTAAACCGATTGAGATATAAGGACTATTTTGTCGTAGAAGCTAAGTTTTCTTAGATACTTTAAAGTTATTTCACGATTTTTAAAATTACACAATCATATAGGCGATGGAAAGATGTAAAATGTACCAGAAATCCCGAAAAACATGTATGACCATAGATAAATAATTTAAAAGTTGTACCTTGTTGCTGTCCTGTACATACGTAAATTATATGGGCACGGGTCTGCGTTCATATATGTATGTGTGTGTTGGTGTGTGTGTTTATACATGTTCGTATATACATACACACAGATATACATGTTCGTATATACATACACACACATTTAATTTCTTCAGAATTCTGACGACAATTCTTTGCATAGTTGTTTGGAAAACTGGTAGAAGGTTATGGGATAGATTCCTGTGTAAGACAAGACGACCGGGAACTGGTGTGACATTACATACTTTATATAATCCTGGTGAGGTATCGTTATGCTTTGGAGGTGAAAAGTCGTAAAAAGTGTTCACAATATCTCATTAATATGCTAAGCTTTCGTCACATTTTTTCCTTCAAATGTTTCACGCTGGCAAAGCTGCGGCCAGGCAGCTAAAAAGCAATATACGTAACAATCATTGTGTATATGTAAATTGTACCATATATATTCAAGATTTATCATGTAAAGTGCTCACGTTACCGCGAACCTCATATACCTAGTTTCGTCGCCATCGGTAGATCGCCTTCAAGAAAAGATAATTAGTGGCGTGATAACAAGAACGTCCAAGGAGTATATACGGTTTGTAAGGGTCGGAGATGAACGCGAGATGAGAATTAGCTCGATCACTTCAGGATTGCCACTCGGGAGACTTCAAACTTTGAAGCATGCTGCAACTTTCCCTGCTCCAAGGAAGAGTGCGCAATGTTGGTAGCAGTTACAGCCCACTTCAAATATAAATCCAGATCCTATACCACCTTCACACTTAGCCATGTACAGTTGGCATTAAATGTGTCGTACCGTATTATCAGACAGACTTTTTAAGAGATACTGCTAAACGTGCGCTCTATATATTTTTCAACGAACAGAGAACGCATTTATAAATATGCTTCTGTACTTTTGTTTTCTACATTGCATTCTTAGAAACATGGTTTCGGAGCATCTCAAAATGAATGAAAAAAAAATATATATTTTGCAGACTGCCGTCTCATAAAAAACACCAACCGAAATCGTAACAAAAAGGGAAGAATGTGCTGCACATTATTACGAACCCTCCATAAATAAAATAGTGTGGTAATATATTAAGACCCATAGGAAAAACCCAACAACCAAAACATTGTACGCCATTTGGCGCCGCGCGCATAAAGCCGACACAGTTATTGTGGCACCAGCCAGTCTAGACCTTATCACTTCCATGTTTCCATGCCTCACATGCGGCGTCTAGCGCCCGCTGAAATTGCTGAAAGTAAAAATAAAAATTTAAAAAGTTTAATATTTTTTTAAAAATACAAATAATGTTTATTCTTTAATTTTATGAGCATATCATTGTAGCCTGCAATGTTTTTGTCCACTGTGATTTTTTTGAGTTTGGTATATCAGTTGGTTTTAGCGTAGTCGTTAAAACGGAAACATGCAAAATATGACTTTAACATGCTATTACGCGAAAACTATGAGAGATAAAAAAATTCATACGAGCCAAATTTAATCGCATTTTGTGTCTAAAACAAGAAAAAAAATATCTGGTACAAATACAAAATAAAATAATGATGATGAAAATTGCGGTAGACCGCGCCCTTAAGGCCACGATTCCGTATTTACTCTTTCTTTTTAAAATATAATTTTTACAATTCGCAAACGGGAGTAGATATCGCAAACCACCTGGTAGATTTGTTGAAAATAGTTTTACTATTATATACATGTGTTTTTTTATTGTGTTATTAACTAATGACTAGAGACACTGGAAAATCGCGGGAATAGTTGACTGTTTGCTAGGCTCCAACGTGATGTATATAACACTGAATGTTTCGTATCAACATTGGCTATCGTTTATTTGTAGCATTTGTTCTCTCTACAACAGGCCCAGTTAGAACTGCACAGCTTGGACACATAGCGTGTGTGATTTGTCCCAAAACTGTTCACACGTGTCACGGTTAATATAATACAGTTTATCGGAGACTATTTTAAACATTTTCGCGATTTTACAGTGTCTCTACTAATGACTTTAATGAAATTTCATTAGTAGTATTCTTTGCTTCATTATAGGACCCGATTCAACCGATCGCCATCTTCTTTCGTAATTATTCGTATGTGGTCGACCCACCATATTTTTTTTCTATCTGTCGTCTTGATTTCCAAACTACTCTTGTGTGTTCTACGTATATTTTTATTATTGATTATGTAGTTGTGTCTAAATAGCGCTGATGATTCTCATAGTTACAGCTTCTTCGTATTCAAATTTTTTACGAAGCGTTTTCATCATTATAGCTCATAGCTCTACCCATCGTCTTAGTTCTTAAATCACCTACTATATTATGTTGGTATTGTATTTACTTATGGTACAGTCCAAATTCGTGTCGAAGCCTCGCTGACAGGAGCACTAGCTCATAATATTTAATTTCCAGTTTCTGTATGTAAGTTATTTACCTTATCGCCTTTGATTTGATTGCCCCCCAATCATACGCCACTATAAACTTTATTTTCGGGCGTGTCACTCGAATATTATGGCGAGTAGTATGACTAGGATATTTATATCGCCACACTTAACCACGTCGTAAATTTATAATTTGAAATTTTAGGCTAACATTAGTCATTCATAATGTTTTATCCTATCGCCGTCCTCTTAGTTCTGTCACCTGCTAGAAACCATAGTATTTCACCATAACTTGTGCAAGCTTGAAGATGTATTTTTACCTCCAGACGAAGACTTGCGTTACAACAACGACTGAAACATTCAACTGCGACTTTTAGTTAACTGAATGTTCACATCTCTCGACTTAGTATTTAATGTAAAGCTTTGCAGCAAAAATGAGACATACTGGGCATATTTCCAGTTGCAAATTGCTATAAACTATTAACATCTTATTTACTAAATGGAATACCTCATGTATATGTTTTAATACAGAACTATTTTTCATAGACATGTATTTCAATAACCAGTGGTACAGGAACTTTACCTACAAAGTTTTGTTAGTGTAACTGATTTAGTTTCTATTAAAATGGCAACACTATAATACGTCAACATAGTAGCTTTCACTGCTAATTTACATAAAAAATACTAAACAATAAATTGTTTTGCTTTGTGAAAACTATATTCATTTTATCATAAAACTAAATGACAAGTATTCAACACAAATATATAGTAATGCTCACAAAGGTACCCAACGCCCTTACGAGTATTGTGTACCGGTTTCATTTTCCTCATTGGTTTTGTGAAATTACAGGAGCGACAAAAGCTAGAGTACAACGCTCGACGAACAGCACATCGCATCTGTTCACAGTGCACCAAACTGACGTGCAAAGATATCCTTGTAGTCTTTATCCTGCAAATATTTAAGCTGTGACCATAAAATTTAATTTATAGTAAAACCAACGCGTGCTTACCTTTCTGAGTTGTACAAATTCAGGTAGCATTTTTGCAGTTGCAGCAGTCTAAAAAAAAAAGTCGTTTTAAGCCATTTTAAGGGGCACTGAAATTACGCTTCTACCAAGAATGCTGATTTTTTTAATTATGCTAGCATTGTTTTAAGTGTATTTTTTTCCTTGTGTATATAATTGAAATAAGGTAAGTGTTTTCGCGAAAAAAATATAATAATACGCGTGACATAATATAACACCGTTCTTGCGCCAGGTACACAAGAATCTGTGAGAGTGTGTAGTAGATAACGCTACAAACACCAATTAAAACCTACAAGTTTTTGAATGTCATTAAGTGGAAACTACAAACAACTATCCTAGAAAATGGTACTAACCAACTTTATGAGCAAACGTTTACCCAGAATAATGAATTTGTTAAGCGTGGTCTCTTGCGCTGCAATTAAATGTACTAGGTTTTGGCGTCAGAGACTGTTCTTCAAAAGTACGTTACTCGAGAAAAATGTTTGGTTATAAACTTGACAAATCAACTGTCGAGGATAATTTTATTTTAATTCCTGACAAAAAACTAACGATTTTAGGGATAAATTATGCACCATGCCTAGAGATGGTGAAATGTCGCGAATTCAATGTCCGGCATGTTAGGATCAAATATCCTATGCATACTCAAGTCCCGACCATTTGTCCACTACCTGCTACTCAGTGGAACAGCAGACAATGAACGAATAGACAGGTCTTGAGTATGCGTAGGATATTTGATTGTAGAATGCAGGTCATTGAATTCACGAAATTTCACCATCTCTAATCACATGCCCTCTTAAGGATAACTCTTACATGTGTATCAGATGTCTAATAATGTGTATTGCACAGAACGTGTAGCAGAGACATACTTCTGTGCTCTGTTGATTGATGTTTCTAGAGACTGCCACAACGAGTGATGGATGCTGGATGGCAAGGATCGAGTTGCTATGGCGTAACCGTATTTATTCGCGCTCTTTGAGTGATGCTTTGTGAATAGAATATTTTATGTAAGTCTTCTCCCAACAGATGGACGGTTTGGTAGCGTGCCATTAGTATTCTTTACTGCTCTAAACAGCTGATCAAATTTTCCAACGTGTTTATCTATTTAAGAACACAGACATTAGAAACTGTACTGCTGTACGTTGTTAGTACTGCACGCCGACCTAGAAACACGTGTTAGAACACCTCGAAATAGTTTAGTATAACTTTACCGCTACTGATAAGATCTTTGAAAGAACTGTGCAATGGGAGTGTATGACTGGATTTATTTACTTGTACATACTCCATTGCGAAATAAATGACTGTCAAAAGAAAACTAAAAATAAGACAAGAAAACATAAATAAGCAGAGTATGCTTAGTCATCAGGATACATACACAACCTGAAATTCCAAAACTGGAATCTATGGTCAGATAAAACAAGGAACAAACAGAATATAAAATAAAAAACAAAAATATAAAAATATAAAAATAGCTAAGTTGACATGCGACACAACGATGAGACGAAACAAAAACACAAACAGAAATTGTTGTGTCGTTTGCTGTATTTCTGTTTGTGTTTCTGTTTCGTCTCATCGTTGTGTCGCATGTCAACTTAGCTATTTTTATATTTTTTTATATTTTTGTTTTTTCTTTTATTTTTATTTTCTGTTTGTTCCTTGTTTTTATCTGACCAGATTCCAGTTTTGGAATTTCATGTTGTGTATGTATCCTGATGACTAAGCATACTCTGCTTATTTATGTTTTCTTGTCTTATTTTTAGTTTTCTATTGACAGTCATTTATTTCGCAATGGAGTATGTCCAAGTAAATAAATCCAGTTTTACTGCTACTTGTGGGAAATTACTTCTAATAATATAATGTAATGCTTGTTAAAATGCAACACAACATTTAAAGTGCATAAGGTGGAGTTTTCATCATTTTATAAATAAAAATGTCGACTGACTGCATCAAACATCTGCACCACTTAAAAAGAAGTGCCCTTACATCTGGCAAATTTTACTGAAGATATGCGGAACAGAGTATAATAAAGACTTATTCGTGCTGCAGATTCTAAAAATAACCACCAATCTGAACATGAGGACAGAAATATGTATGTTTTCTTTCGACTGTGTGCGAGGTTTCGTAACGGTAAAACGTTGGAATCGCATTCGGTAGGACCCGGGTTCGATCCCCAGCTTCGGCCATCCTAATTTATGTTTTCCGTGGATTCCCAAAATCGCTCCGAGCGAATGCTGGGATGGTTCCTTAACAAAGGCCATAGCCGACTTCTCTCCCAGTTCCTGTCATTGTACCAAGTTGTGTGTCACTGTATATAATGATCTCGCTGTCGACGAGAGTAAAGTCCACTTACTACTTACCGTCACCATATTTTCCACACAACAACCATATTGTAACAACTTTGCTGTCCTGGGAGCAGCCAGGTTCGCTTGGGATGGAGGGCTTTTGTAATTAAATAAAATTACTTAAATTAGGGTTCTTAATTTATTATACACACTACAAAACAATTTACATCAATTATGCAACACTTGCAATCCACTCTCTCTCTCTCTCTCTCTCTAAATAAACATATACAGATCATATATACAGATTACCTTACTCACTGTCTAATTTACTATTATAATATTGGCAAATCAAATGTCTATCACGCTCAGTTCTCCAATCGCACAGTCTGTACATAGGAATGCCTCGGCAATCACCACTACGTACAGTTAAACCTGTTCGTCCACTCACACTTACTCACACCACTCCAGGAAAGTCTCCTTTGTCCACAGTAGCTCAGCCTCTTCTTCATTCGCTGGTCTCCCTCATTCACTCGCCACGTACACGCACTGGCAAATCGCCGATCAGACTTTCTTGCGGCTCACAACGAGCCTGCTTATATAGAACTTGCCTCGATGCCCAGCATATTCTCTAAGTTTGCCGACAAGCCTGGGTGACGTAAGTTTAACATTCCCGATGTTTCGGTAACACTCAGTCACGCCCGAGCTGAATGCCTGTCAAATGGTGATGGACTGGTGCCCACTCATTCAAAAGGCTGTTGACGTCAGTCCGGGTCTGTGACGTCAGTCTGTCCGAGCAGGTCGGGCGCCAGTATCAGGCAGCTGGGGGAAGGGGGGCCGCATTCCAGCACCTAGCAGCCCGGGCTGTACGTAGCGTGTGGTGTTGGCAGGGAGGGGTGTGGCGCGGCCCTTCAGTCGCGTGCCTACACGAGCTACTGGCTCGTTACAATATACTTAAAGATGAAAGTTCGGTAAAAGAAAATTCAATGAAAATACTAAGCATCATCTTAGTGCTCCGCTCATTGGTATTATTATTATTTTTAACATAAGTACCTGTGTCATACATATAAGTGTGACCAATGGGATACTATGGTAATGGTTACACAAATATGTATGAGACGGTTACTGATGTCAATAATAATAATTCCCTATTTATGAGAGGAGAACTAAGTTGATGCGTAGAGTTTTCGCATAATTTTTCAATGTTGTCCATATTACTTCCCAAATTTATTTCCCCTAGGAGATAAAAAGTCGTCAGAATAAACTTATCCTCAGGAGGAGTTTTACACAATTTTATTGTATTTTCAGTTTTTGGGCCTTTACATTTATTCAAATTGTATTATATAAATTTGCTCTTCGACAAAACATAGGATATATTCTTTGTAAACTGCTTGACGTAAATAATAATGGAATCTTTCATTAATTTGTCACGCAGAATCATTGCACGAGAGTTCTTGAAAAGTAACCAATAATTATCTTCTCTTGCAATGTTTCCGCATGACAGATTAATGAAATATGCAATTATTATTTATGTCAAACAGTTTACGAAGAATATATGCTATGCATCGTCGAAGGAAAATTCAGATAATACAATTTAAATAAATGTTATGGCTAAAAAAATTTAAATACAATAAAATGCACAACACTCCCCCTTAAGGGTTCACGTCTATCTGGCTATCTGTTGTAAATCCACATTTTGTGGCGACACGACATTAAACGTGTTCGGAATACAGATATCCACGAGAAAAAAATCATATTACAGAGAATTGTTGTCGAGTACTTTTAAAATATGCCTAAAGCACTGCGCACCAGTTCAGCGCCTTGCACACGTGAGTGATGTTGCCTTAGGAATACGGGACAGTGCCACCCTTAACACTACTTCGCTTTTTCCGCTTAAATACAAATAACATATCCAAGGAGGCGAGCCATGTGGAGTGACGTAGACAGGATTCGTGTTCACAATTTGCAAAAGTGGGAGGATCGCAACCTGAGGATTTCAAAACGGAACACCGACTACCTAATAAGGTGGTATATCCTGATGTTCTCTCAGGGAAAATCGCGATTTTTAAGCGCTGTTTATTCATTTTAGGCGTCTTAACTTTGACTATTCCACATGTAGAAATATTACTATTTTTTATTATTGATTTGTTGCAATGAAAAATAAAACCATTTCTTGGCAGGTTTTCCGTAAATTATATAAGAATATATCCCCAAGAGATTTACTATATCAAAGGAAAGGAAGATATTTTCCCTCAGTCTCAGTAGGTGTAGCTCCAAGGTCAGTGGCTGCAGTGTTCCTGTGCCCCCTGAAACACACATATTTCTGTGTCATTCATGAGAATTATAATTCTCCTGCTCACTTTAATTAATCTACTACGTGCAAAGTTCAATTAGAAGAATAGATAAAAATATTTCAGCATGTGATGTCAAGAAACAACTTGTACAAATTCAGTTAACTGCTCTAGGAAGCACTAAAACATTGTTAAATGTTATGCCGCGATTGATAAATGCATTTGATTACGGCCATACATTACTACAAAAGTTACAAAAATGAAATAGGCTCATAAATTTTACTAGCAATAAAAATATAAATTTTGTTTGACATTTACATTTTTCTGAGGCTGTGCAGAAATTAAAAAAAAAAAAAAAAAACCAAACTAAAGAGACAAAACATTTTGCTAACGAGTAATAATTCCGATTAGTGACATCAGTCTTGCATTCTTTAGCAAGATATTTCGTAACACTTGTAGTACATATTCGACCAGTGAACTAATGAAACTACGTAGCCATCTGTATCACCAATCAGCTAGAACCTCGAAAGTCCAGATTTTACCAATTTTGTATTCCAGGTGGATTTGGTGCTTATATTCATGGTGTTTCTAATGTTAAAATCTGCTTAATATACTGCGCACTTTAGCTTTCTTCTATGCTCAAATTAAAAAACTTCTTATTTATTGTGTAGTATGACTTCGAAGATTTAATTTTTTCTCTCCTGTAAAATTTGTTGAAATGGACCAATGAGAAGTAAGCTTAAGATACGTATCTGGTAAAAGAATGGATACGGAGCTGAAAGTCAAAGTAAGTACAGAAAACATGACAGGTTTTGACGTACTTGCAGGGTTTTTTTTTCCCTTTCACGGCATTCACTGATCTTTGTAAATATCCTCTCCCCGCATTTGGGTATATTAAAACTATCTAATTTATAACGTCCCGTAAACATAAATGAAAATTTAAGTTTTGTATATGTTCACTTCCGAAGTAAATCCCGTTGCTTTGAGCTTCAAAATACTTGACAACTTCTCTCAAATACCTGCAATACATAAATACTGATAGAAACGGATTAGCTTTTTCACACATCTTCTGAAGACCATTTCCAAAGTAGTATTGGACGTCCTCTTACAAGAGTTGTTTCCAATTTGACTCTGTTTCTGTTACGTTGGTACCACAGATGGGAAACCGCGAAACTCGATACCTACTATCTTCTCCCTTCGGTTGCGTTCTTCGTTTCCCAATTCTCACAGAACATTTAATTCCAACTTTGCAGTAAATGTGTTTTCTGTATTTTAGCTGATACTTAGACAAGTTTGAATTGAAGTTTGTTTGTACTTGTTTTACTAGCGCCCTACAAATAGGGATATTATATGTATATATATATATATATATATATATATATATATATATATAAAACAGCTGACACATGTGAAGGAAACATAATTATTATCAGCGAATTTTTTTAATAGGGATTTAAAGAAAACTGTACAAATAATATTTTTTTATACCTGTTACAGAAGAATGGATAAAGATTGCCGAACAGTGTCACTACCATCCGTGCCAATGTTGTGTGTCGCCATTCTTATTTTGGCGGTTAAATAACCGAAAGGAATTTCATCGTGTGCTTTTCAAATGCACGAAAAAAACTAGATTTAACTGCATTTTGTGTATACTAACAAATATCTTCTGGTGTGAGTCGTTTGCAATACCTTCTTTGTTTCTCGGACGTTTGGTAACTAACTGTAATACACGTAAAGCTTCTTTGGGACAAGGTCCGCTTCGGTTTATACAAAAATGTTAGCTGTAAACAATATTGTGAACGATACTGCCTTTGGGAAGTTTGTTCTTTTGCAGACACAAATATCTTCTGGTTTAGGTCGTTAGTAATGCCTTGTTAGTTTCTCGGACGTCTGAGATCTGACTATAATACGCGTAAAGATTCTTTGGAACAAGGACCGCTTCTGTTCATGCAGAAATGTTAGCTGTAAACAACATTGTGAATAATGCTGCCTCCGGGAAGTTTGCTCTTTTGCAGACTCATAGTAGACGTTGAGGTTCTGGTGCGGACAAATTCGCTCTTACATATTCTAAAATACTGTTTTTTTTATTTTATTTACTTGTAATGTCAAGTCATCATATGAGAGTGAGTGTAATGTGAGTTACGGGTGCATTGAATATAATGTACGTGTACATAACTATATTTGTTTTAAATCTACGGGATTAAGAGTTAATCGGTATATTATTGCGACAAACTCTTCTGTACCTGTTGGTAGGTAAAAAAAAAAACTTTGACATAAAGTCATAAAGCATCGTGAAATGCCAAATATCGTAGACAAACTAGTGTTTCTAATACAACTAATCTTCGTCCTTACACAATAGAACAAAAGTAACAGCTTGGCGTTGGAAATGGATAAATCCGACCCGACTTACCTGGCGCAAACATCTCATTTTCTGCAGAGTCGCCTATGTGACTATCAGTGCACTGTAAACTAGCTCAGATATTTTAGCTTAGTAGTTATTTTTAATAACTTAACGATCGGGTAGGTGTTGAGAGGGGAGTGATAACTGCACAGTGTCCCTGATTAATAGTGTATGTGTGCAAAATAAATAAATACCATAAACACCAATTGAAATCTATAAGGTTTTTAAAGTCAATATAGAAAAACTTCCAAACGACACACTCAGACAATATGCCAAACTTTATTGCGTAATATTTACGCACACCGATGCATTTCTTAAGCGTAATATGTTTCACAACATTTAAATATAGGACAATTTCGTGTCAGAGATTGTTCTTTGGGATTACGTCGCCCGAGAAAAATGTTTGCTCTGAAACTTTGTCTATGAATATTGTCTATGAATGCTGCTTTTTTTTTTTTTTTGTCTTCGAGGAATCTGCAATTTTAAACTGGTTGTTTTAGCGGTGATTTATGTATCATACTCCCTTAACTACAATTATGGTATAAACAATGTGCAGTCGAGTTTAATTGCGTTGTGTGATTTGCGGGCTCCAACTTCGAACTAGCTGACGAAACTTACATTGACGCATATATGTGTGTGTGTGTGTGTGTGTGTGTGTGTATCCTCTCCACGGATTTTCCTATGTTTTGCGGCAGTCAGATCGGAACCACTTCGACAAAACCTATAAAATGTACCAATTTTTTTTCACATACGCCATAGCGAAAGAATGTTGCCAACTTGCAGAAATCCCCACAAAAATAACAAACAAGCAGAAAAGAAAAGCAAGTGTTAGCATCTGTCGCCAACAAACATATAACACATATCGCTGGCCTAGTTCAAAACGGAAACAACTAAAAAAAAATTAATTTTTTTGTTTGGTTCACCAATACATAGACATAAGTTGAAAACAAAAACAACACGTAAATTCCCTTGTTTTAATAACATGGCACTTTCTTCTGATTACTAGTAAAGTTCTCACTCTAATTTTTTGTAAAATTGTAAGCAAAAAATAACTTAGACAAAATATGTAGTCTACCAAAATCAAAGGTTCACCGGAAAGAACTTATGCAAAGATCACAGCCTCTGGAAAGCATTTTATGGAATAAAGTGAATTTTTATATTAATTACGTGCTTTAAAAAATTATTACTGAACTGTACATTGAATGTGTACAAATAAATAAAGACTGTGACGTTTACAAGTCATAGTGGTCTAAGGGAGGGTTGTCTAACGCACTGATGCAGTGATTCCAATCTTTGGTCAGCTGGCATTTAGGCTATTTGTGTTGTCTCAGTTATCACACATTTGCCGAGTAACAATTAAAGTCGAATCAATGATATCAGTGACATATCATTAAGAAAAATAGGGCCATGACTTTGTACAAAATAGAAGTTTATTAGAAGTATTATTTTTAAAACTGCCATTGCTGCGATATTACTGTTTTTTTTTTTTTTTTTTAATAAAGTGTTACACGGTTGCTTGAAAAGGTGACCTGGGATGTCGGCACAAAACTGAAAACGTCATAGAAAATACTGTCAGATTCTACTCATCATGCTTGTTGCGGTACGGATAAAGTGTATTTATTTCATTAATTATGTATGTTTTCATGTAGCACAGTTGTGCTTAGAAAGTTGTTAGATAATTGCACTTACTGAAGAAAACGTATAGATCAGAAACACTCGATTACCCGAATCTGTGTTTTTTAGTGTCATACTAGACGCTGGAATTGAACCATCGACCTCTGCTTCGCCACATGAGCGAGACACTCAAAGCGATGGCTGCCGAGAAATTTTGAACTGTGTTGCAGGTGTCCACGATTTGAGTCGAAAGTCCATGTAACTTGTTCCTTAAGTATTTCTTTCAAGTACTTTTCTGCACTGAGAAAAAATTTTTGTTGTTGCAAACAAAATTTGTTTGAATCAACCAAATCGTTTGTTTGTATAGTGGCAAAGAAATATTTGTTTGCTCGTACCAAATTATTTTGTTCCCTCGATTTGTTTGATGCAAATAGCTGAATTTTGTTAGCAGTACCAAATATTTAGATGACCGTAAAATATTTCGTTGGCAATATCAAATGCACATGCAATATTTTAAGAACTAAAAAGTTATATTTTATAATACTTGAAAAATTTCTAAAATTTTAAGAACTAAAAAAAATTTTAGGCCGCGCCAGGATTTGACTCATTATCCCCATTACTTAACACTTGCAATTCATGACCTAACCAACTTTTTAATTTTTTTTTATTATTATTTTGTGAGACAAGTTGAACAAACACAAATTTTACCCCCAGCCAGACCTGAGAATCGATCCCAGAAGCCCTCGTATCGAAGTCGGTCGCTCAACCAACTAAGCTACAGGAGGTCGGCTCCAACTGAGCTACGAGTGCTTCCATGACACCGATATTGTTATTTGTATAGGAAGGGCCGCAGCACAAAGAACGAGTCGTGTAGCTGCAGTGTTTTTCAAGTTTATAGCATTTTCTTTTGTGATCGATCGAATTAACCACTTTGAAATTGTTATAGCTTAACTTAAGATACTAGTATTATGCTGATTAACAGTTTAGACGTCCTACTTGTCGCACAAACTTATATTTTGAACGTTGAGGTATACAGTGTTCACCATCTTGTCGCTCACGCACGCCAGACTGCCATCTTCCGCAAGTCAACCAAATGTATTTAGTTTCGCCAACAAAATCATTTAGTCCATCGAAAAAAAAAAAAATGTTGGTTCAAAGCACTTCACTTATAACCAACAATATTACTTTGTTGACAAGTTGTAACGAGTTGTTTTTTTTACACAAAATATTTACTCAACGTCTTGTAGTAACCAAATATACGTTTGGCACAAATAAATTGCGTTTAAATGAATAGTTTGGTCGAGGGAAACAATTAAATTTTGTTTGTAAGACTCCAAGCTTGGTCTTACCAACATCATATTGTTTAACTGAAGCAAACATCACCCAAACAAATATATTTAGTATAATGAAACAATTCTTTATCTCAGTGAGGGCGGTTCTGAACTTAGCACCTCAAAATGTTATTTTTTATTTTCAAAATATTTTCATGTAAACGTCCTTTATTCAAAAGTTAATTGATAAATAAGTTCAGTGTTATTTATGAAGTACAATGAGCATTCAAATTTCTTTTTTTTTTTTTTTTCCTTATTGAAAGTACAACTGCAAAGCTATTCCTTGTTATTTTACAAACATATACTTTGTATTTTATTACAAGAACAACCATTGTAGTTTTACAAGGAATTTATTTGGCAACTGGGTTTTCAAAGATTTTCTTTGGAAAAGTACAATCAAATTTTTTTACAGTGTAAATAGTATTTACTTTAATTTGAATTAAAGTGTGATAATTTCAACAAAGGCAGAATATACATATTTTAAACACCGTAAACAGTTGCGTCTGTACTTTTGCTTCAGATTAACACCAACCGTCAATTAACAGAATTTTCGGCGAAACGGAAATCTTTCTACGTGTATTTTACTCGAAACTGGAAATGTTAAGTTGTTTCTCTTTTGAACTGGGCAATCGTTGTACAAATGAGGACAGAAATATAGATGTACATTCCACACGAATTTATAACATTTCTTTCCGTAATCGGGCATAAACGTTCGTGGACAGGAGTTAAAATTTTTTTTGTGGGGTTTTCAGCAAGTCGGAAACATTCTCTCGTAATTGCGAGTGTATAAAACCGGTTCAGTTTACGAGTTGGAGCAACGGTAACACTCTCCATTTAGATTCGACTGGATACGGGTTCTATTAGCGGCTCCGGCCAATCTAAGGTTTCCCATGGTGTCATATATTATTTTCGAGATATTTTTTTAAGGCAGTGATTCATTATTTTTACTTCTTTTAAGATAGTTATTATTTAAAATCCTGAACGAGAGCAGATGCCGAAAAACTGCTTACAGTTTTGTTAAACTGAGCGTATACTAGGTTATTAAAATTTTTCAAGATTTTGTAATGATTTCAGCTAATTGTGCAATCCAGGAAATTCACATCATTAAACTAATTAACCAAAAACATTATAATTTTTTGTCACGAAGAAAATTATACTACATAATAATAACAATTTTTAACAAAGCTATGTGAAAATTTTTTGATATCTGCTGCTGTTTAGGAACAAAAAATAATTATTATTGTTGAAGAAGTAGAAATGATGGATCATCGATTTAAACAAACGCCAAGGCTGATTCCTCTTTCAGTTCCTGCCCTTTTTTGTAGTTTGATATACTTACCTTCAACTAGGATTCGAAATTCTCATTTCAGTTTCTTAATAAACATTTAAAATCACTCCGTAATGTAAGAGCCTTAGAATGAGGGTGCTGTAAGTAACTTTTATCAAGAGGTGCTTTTTCATTCATACTAAAAAAAATTTAAGAGAAAGTTCTGTTACAATTATTACACTTTTTTTTGCTCAATTTCCGAAGCAAAATTCAAATACTAAAATACACGGGCGCTGTATTTTATATATAAAAGCAATTAATCGTTTTTGTGAAAATTACTTAACGTGACTTACGCCACTATCATTCTAAGCCCCTCGTGTGTTGGGCGATATCATGCACAAGCCACAGCCACTTAATTTTTGTTTTTGAATCTCTGAACCACTAGAACGGCCTCGGATGCTCTAATGACGTGGACGAAAAGTTCAATCATATTCGTGGGTTTAATACTACAACTAGACAACTTAATTTTACCAAGTTTAAGTTAACCTGTAGGTGTCTACATCGCCGTTATAATTGTTCCTGTGTATATGTATGCATTTATAAATTTGTTAATTGGGAGTATTGTTGCAACACAAATTTCCATTTAAAATAAGTACTTGCATGAGAAACGCAATTTTCATTGTTTTAATTAGATATCTCCAGATTCTTCGTTACCTAGTAGTGGTATTGAGCCCACGATATGATTTCACTACGTCCATGATGTTCGAATAATTGGTTTTTAAGTAGTAATATTTTTTTTGGAGTATAAATATAAATGTTTGGCCATACAACCTTTTTTATGTACGTGTTACTTAACATTTTTTGCGTGATATTTACTATACGCTTTAAGTTCAAGTTGTTAACAGTGATAATATACAGCATTTTTTTTGTCTCGCAGTTTACGAACTGCATTTGACCATATGTGCAATTTAAGCGCAAAAATTGTGTAATATTCGCTGAAATGGACAGCAGCACCATATAAATATGTGACCAGAGTAAGCAGAAAATTGTCTTTGATAAAAAGTAAAAATTCGCCAGGCCCGTATTATTTTTTTTTAGACAGGTCCAAAATACCAGCGAGCGGGAACGTAGGACCTGGCGATTTTTTTAACAACCAATATATTTACTCTTAGTTTCGGTAACAGGGTAACAGATTCATGTGATGCAGTCCGTATTCACGAAAAACCTTATCCTTTACTTTCACATCAGTGTAATTATTTTCTCTTAAATCTAATTTTTCTCGTAAACTACAGCCGTTATATAGAGACACACACAGTAGAATGAAAGTGTTGTAGGTTCTGTGCCACTGACAAAGAGACTACATGTATCCGAGAGGACGATCTCTCAATCGTCACATATTTGAGAGAGGCGAGGGAAACTCCACTATGGAAGGTGCCATTAGATGGGGGAGCATCCTTTGCCACCCCCTCCCCCTTTGCACATCCATACCGACCGTTGGCCTTACCCGTTGCAGTATGATGGCTCTCTTTCCGCTGTCCGGCCAGTTGCGTGTATCGCGCCAGATGTGCAGGGCTCGATTCATCCTTCGCCCTCTGAAATAGGTGGGGGGGGGGAGGAGGAATGGAGAAGTGTCAGGGGTCAGATGGCATCGATTACTCATGCGCCCGGAGATGGCATCACGCCTGCCTGCCATGCCGTCTAGGTGCCCAGCCCACTGACCCTCTATCTGTATCTCTCTATACAGGCATGGTGAGCACTACCACGTGAATCCTGGGATAAATTGAAGACTTTACATGCACAATGTGGCAACACACCACTGTAGTTAGTCCCCTCTTACTACTGCCGTTCTGACCTCCTTGTTTTGGGTGCAGGTTAAAATCCCGAGAAATCCAAACATGATTCTACGTTTACTTGGCGTAACGTACATACATTATATCTGGACGGAGAGTGCAAGAAGGGACTTCCTAAGTGCACTGATGCCACATTGTGCACATAAGACGTCTTCGGACAACACATTGCCACTTACATTTTCATTCTTAATCCAGCCCATGACTGGCGTGGTGTGCTTATTAGTCTATACGATTTTTTATGGACATCTTGTATATATAGCCTACCTATATATGTTTCGCCCTACGGAAACAGTTATCTTTACTTTCTTCGCCGCTGAGTTTACCAGAGGCTCCGAATGCAACCTTGCTGCTCGGCCAAAAACAATATAATTCTGCAAATACTTTGATACGGGAGGTTCGGGTACTTTTTTACTTTCAACAAATTTATAATATCCTGCTACTTTGTAATATAAACAATGCAAGCATAGTAACACTCAAGGTTTATATATTGTACCGTACTCAAATTTTAATTCTATGGTCACAGACAATTATAGGTTTTAAATTAGATTTCTTGACATGGAGGTCTTCAAAAGTGTTTACTTTATACATAACCACTATGAACTTGTGTGGTTTTTTGTCAGTTTTCGAGTCTTTAGAACAGTTACTGTTGACTAGCTTAAAAATAAACTGTCCAATCATCTTCCTACGCCTTTCTCTGGACTGTGCGCAGCAAACAGTGACCAAAAGTCCAACCTGATAGTTTCCACTCTATAATCCTATTTGTTCTACGACCGCCACAAAGGCAAACAAGCTTTATTTGTCATCCAACCATCCACTGCGAAAGATATATACATCGTGTGTGACGTTTATTGTCGACATGCAACCGTTTGTTCTGTGCAGGGCCGTTATATTTGGAGACGATAGGATAGCTGTTTAAGCACTGTAAAAATGTTTGTACTTATACTAAGAAAATCTCTTGATACCCAGTTGCCAAAGATATTCCTTGTCAAACTACAGTGGTTGTCCCTGTAATAAAATACAAAGTAAATATTTGTAAAATTGCAAGGAATATTGCTTGTATTTGTACTTCCAATAAGGAAAAAAAAATATATTGATCATTGTACTTCATAAATTACACTGAACGTACTGATCAAATAACTTTTGAATAAAGGAAGTTTTCATGACATGATTTTGTAAAAAAAGTTTTTGGATGTGCAAAGTTTGGAATTACTTTCCCAATGCTCAGAATCTACGAATCTTACCTCTAAACCACTCTGTGACGTCTGTACTATTTAGCTTTATTTATTTGTATACAAGCAATGTACATTTTAGCATTATTTATTTCTTTTAAAGCGCGCAATTAACATAAACATTCACTTTATTCCAGAAAATTGCTTTCCGTAGGTTGCGATCTTTACCTAAGTAATTTCCGGCGAAACTATGATTTCGGTAGTCTACACATTTTCTACCAAGTTTTTTTGCAAACAAAATTCTTTTAACATTAAAAACTAATAATTTTAACACGGAAAATGTTTCAACATTTACAACTACAAAGAAGTGCCTTGTCGATTTTTCCAAAAAAAAATTACAGTGCAGGAACTGTCGGTAGAGGTACAAAGAATTCCTTTATAGTATTACAAAGTTTACCTTTGTAACTTAATAAATTAGTGATTTCACAAAGAAAATCTTTGTAAATCTTACAAAATTTTTTTAGAGTAAGAATGTTCACGTGGCAAAAATACATAATTATATATTTGCACGACATAGTGTTCGTTTAATAGACGTCACTTGTGACTGCATTTTCCACTTATAAAAATGTTTTAGCTCTAACAGTTTTTTCATAGCAGCATGCCGAAGTCAGAATTCGCAATTTACGAGAACATAGTTTTAAAAACCAAGTGACTTACTTGAATTAAATAATTTACAATGAAATTCGATATTATGGTCAATATGCTAAAATATTTTAAAACCCAGAACAGTCCTTTTGTGTGAATTTTTCTTTTAACTGTCGTAATTGAAGTAAATTATCAACATTTTCAGATTTTTTAACAGTGCAAAGGAATCTCACTGTGTGTTTTTAAATAGTTTAGCATATCGCCTATAATATCTCATTTCAGTGTAAATTATTTCATTCGAGTAAGACACATGGTTTTTGTTATTACCATGTTCCCGTAACTTACAAATTTTGACTTTGTCATGTCACTATGGTAAAACTATGAGAGTTAAAAAAAATTACATGTGGAAAATTTAGTCACAAGTAACGTCTGTAAAGCGAACATTATGTCGTGCAAACATAAAATTATGAATTTTTGCCACGTGAACGCCCTTAAAACTGCATTGTAGTCCAGTGAATTTATTCCATAGAAAATAGAGGGGTTTTGTGAGTATCTGGGCTCAAAGTGTATCTACCAGTCCTGACAATGTATGGACACAGCACAGTGGGACTCACTTTACCGTTATTCTTGAGCTGAACAACCTAAGGATTTAAATTTGTGTTAACGGTTAGTAGCCTACCCTTTTGTTACCTTCTTACCTATGGGTAGCCAGCGTTATAAGTTTATATTTTTAAAATTTATTTATGTTATTGCATTCCATAGACCCCACTATAAGTCTAGTTCTAGACGTGACACTGGTATAGTTGATTCATAATAAAGTGAGCAATTTTGAAGACCATTTTGTGTTGAAAGATACCTAATAAATGTCATTTATGATAACCACCAACATTAACCTTCTGGACATACGCCATTGCAATATTATATGGTCCCAAAAAAATCTGAAATGACATTAAGTAAAAAAGAAACGAAAATTGAGAAAACAATTCTCGTCTGGCTGTGGTCGACACATACACAAACTAAAACAACAGGACATCAAAAATCCCATGAGTAATTAGTCAACACCATATAAAGAAAAATAAATAAACATCCAAAAATAAAAGTTGAAAGGCAAACCAAATAATCTGTAAAACCTCAGGACACCACAATTAAAACAGCACAGTCAATAGTGGGACGAAGATAATGTTCGACACAAGACAGGATAACAATAACGATGTCACAGACACTAGTCTACACGACACATCTATAAAGATCAGAAAGACTACAGTAGATTTATAAAGACCGACATTTCACGACTCTTCGGGAGCTGACATCTGATCCCGTCATCAGGCAAAGTAAAAGTCTTTTGACTCTTATTTTTTAATGTTTATTATTTTCTTTATTCGTTGTTGACTAATTCCTTATGGGATCTTTCGTGGTCCGTTGTTATGGATTATGAATGTGTTGACTACAAACTAGGCTTGGTTTTTCATTTTTGTTTTCTTCGTTTGTTTATTTGTTTTTTTTTTTTTTTTGCTTAGTCTCATATTGGATTTCTTGGACGACATAGTACTGCAGTGGCGTATGTACGCAACGGTATAGTAAGATAGTCTGTCCCATTGCAAGAAACATGCAAAGATATTATGGCAGAAAAAATATAAATACCGTTAAAAGAAAAAAATTACCAAGGTTCCAAAAGTGGTCACTTTATCCCAAACCATCTATAACTAACGGCAATATGGCAGGTATGGGCAGAGGAACTGCATCACACCTGCTTTCTTACTGAATTGTTTGGGTGATGTTCACGACTGTATAGCGATTTCTACGCGTGACATACAAAATCGATGGAGCAATTAGGATGCCACTACAAGGCTTAAGTAATTTTCGCCTCTACGCACAAACCACTCAACTGGAGCGCAATGCTTTACTGAAATGTGTAGTATTGTGCGGTCTACTGTGAAGATTGTGTATCAGGTATAATCCCTCTCAAATTATGGCAGGGAGGATGTAATACTCTAGCCAATCTGTGGAGGAAGGTTACAGCTCTTGTAAAGTTGTTAATTCTACACATCACTTACCAGTGACGTCACACGAGACTAATCTCCGTAAAATCTCGCACATGAGTTAAACACGTGATTTAGTAGACGGTTTCGTAATGAAATAAATAAATTATAACTGCCGATTACAGTTTTTTTAGTTGAAAACTCTTTGAATTAAAAGTCAATAATTATACATTAACTAGCAGTCCCCCGCGGCTTTGCTCGCGAGTATTATTAGTAACTGATAATATTTACTTTAACTGGAAAACTTCTTTGTACACAAAATTGATACTTCAATCATCAAGTGTTAGAATGTTCAAGCAGGTAGTTGAACTAAATCTGCAGCTATAGGTGTCCACGCGAAAAGCAGTCTAAAGTTTGTCCCTGCCACTAACATCGACTTCGCCTAGGCCTTATCTAAAGCTCTACAAATTTTACGTCGTATGGTAATTACAGATACCTAAAGGTAAGTGGTTAATCGAATGAAAAACGTCTGTTTGCCCTGCGCACAACCATTGGTGACGGTGCCCTCTAATACATATTTTCAAAATATTCACTTGAAGTTTAATTCCATTAGAAAGTTTTGGTGGGAAAAGGTTTCGCGAAAACGTATTTGGTGCCCCAACCTTGAGATTAGTGAGATGATATATGTGAGCTGATATTGTTGAGGAACCTAAGTGGAAAGTGATCTGCGTAATCCATTTTACCCCTTTTAAACGGCTACATGTAAATTGTACTAAATCGATCTGCCTTGTAGTTTTTGTGTGACAGAATTAAATGTTCGCAAGCAGCATTTAACGGAATTCTAACCCAGAACTTCCCGAAATGTAGACCAGAACGTCCAAATAATACATGAAAATAAAATTTAATTTAAAAAATAATATATCCATGTCTTGGGCTCATAGAGGTTGTACAACGCCACGTCTCGATAGATTACTGTAGAGTGAAACTCATGTATAAGTTACTTTTCGCTGCTCGTACTTGCTTTTCGGATCGTCTGACGCGAACAACACCTCAATATCTCTACTGGTTAGATAGATACCATGGGTTGATGGAAAACAAATTTTGTGTTTTTCACCCTCTTGGGTTTCGAACTTCAAAACATTTTAAATTCACATCTTATACATTTGTGTAAGTACCCAATCGAAGTGCAAATCACGACGCTAGCCCGTTCAGTCGAATCAAAATCGATTATTCCTTAAAATAAAATAAAAATTACCACTGCACAGTACTGAGATTTCGAATTTCGAAAAATCTTAAAACGGCTTAGCGATAATTTCTGTAATCATCATCCTGAAGCAAAAATTAACGGTATATCTCGACGGGTTCGACAGATATGGAGGATTTATCTAAAACAAATTCAAGGTCTTTTCACCACATAAGAGAGTGAATTTCGAAAAATCCTTAAGTCACATTTTAGACTACTTTACTGCTGTCTCTTGAACGTGAAAAACACTACAATAGCCCGCTGGGTTCAAGATATATCGACGATTAATTGAAAACACTTTTTACTATGTTTCACCCCTTTTCACCTCCTTAGGTAACGAATTTCGAAAATTCCTGAAATTACTTTTCAGGTAATTGAGTAGGCTAATCATCACTCTTAAACAGAAATCACGTTGCTATATAAAAATCAATGTGATCTATATATATATATCGATTGTGAATCGAAAACCAATTTTACCCCTTTTTTAACCTCTTTAGGGTCGAATACGTAAATATATATGTTGATGGTTCTTGGGATATTTACAAAAGCACCAATTTAAAGCAAAGAGCACCTCGATATGTCGATTAGTTCGATAGATATGGAGGGATAATCGAAAACACATTTCACGTATTTTCACCCCCTTAATTAAAGAATTTAGAAACGTCTTGGTGTCCTGTCATAGACATTTATATACATAACCAATTAAAGTAAAAAATCATGATGATACCCACTTGTGTTTCAAAGATATAGACGATTCATAAAAAAACACATTTTGCACCTTTTTACTGCCTGCGGGTCGAATTTCGAAAAATCCTAAAACTACTTTTTGCGTATTTACGTAAGCAATATTTTGAAGTGAATATCAACTCTCTATCCCGAAGGGTTCGCTAGATACCGATAGTTGATTGGAAACACTTTTAAGGTTTTTCACCTCCTAAAATGTTGAATTTCGAAAAATCCTCAAATTGGCTAATATGCATTTTTACGAGTGTCCTATTAAAGTAAAAATCATGATTATAGGCCGTTGGGTTCGAGCTCTATCGACGTTTCTTCGGAAACACATTTAACCCCTTTTAATCCCTTTAGAGGTCGAATTTCGAAAAATCCCTTCTTAGTGCTCGCCTACGACCTGAGGGGAACCCCCACAAAAATTTTCACGATTATAGGTCCAGTGGTTTGGGCTGCAGTTTGATGTGTCAGTCAGTCAGTTAGCTTTAATCTATATATATAAAAATGAAAGGTGACTGATTGGTCCGGCAACTGCGTGTCTTGAGTCACGACGTTTCTTTTTAATAATCTTTTGCAAACTATAAAAGCGATAGTTTCCGGAAGAAAGGGCGCTTATTTTATGGTAATGCGGACGATGGATGCTCACTCTTTAGCCGTCCCTCGTGTGCTCCAAGTTAATTGGCTTGTTTCATTTATGAAATTAGCATTCAATTATAATTTTTTACTTGTGAAGTTACGAAGCAAGGACCAAAATATACCAAGCGGCGCGTAACAACATTTATTAAATTTGTAGTCGCCTTTGCGGAAACAGATATATAAAAGGTAGACTAAAAGTAAATTTCTGCTGGTAAATAGTTTACAAAGGTTTCGCAATCATAATTTTTTAGCTAGAAAATGTACTTATTGTTACGGTCATAAATGTAAATCTGCTGTATCACATCTCATGTTCAGCAAATCGATTCGCTTTAATTAATTAATAATCTACCGTCAGTATTGGATTTCATAGATTTTCTGCTCTGTGTGATTTGTAATTACTGGAAATTGCATTAGTAACCGAGTATAAATTAATCAGCATCTGACAGGTAAGTTTACAAGCTATAATTGCCGCGCATTACGTTTTCTCTAGTGTTACGAGAAATTAGTGATATAAGTTTGCAATTATTTGGTGCTGGTATTCGAAGTATTGTAATAATACTCACCGAGCAATTATTATAATTGACGTATTTAACATCCTTGTACAGAGTATGCTGCATAGTTAATTCTTTCTCGTTGATATAAAATAATAGCTGAATGATATACTTTATGTGGAACGATTTTACGGCAGAAATGCACTATGTAAGCCACTTGTTTGGGCGAATGCGTATTTATAACCTAAAATTTTAAATTTTTCAACTTATGAACATTTTCGTGTACGCAAAATATCTAGTTTAGTGAAGGAATAGGTTCAATTCACAGAAGGAGTTTTTCCATTGGTATTATGTCAATTATTGGGGGTGTAAGACGGTAAATTTTATATGGTAATTAGAGATGACGGTATATCGCGTTTTTTTTTTTTGTGACAACATTCCCTGGAAAACACTGTTTTCTAGCGACATTCACGATTGGGCGCTTTACGTCTGACACAACGTAGCTGTTTGCAGACCAATAATAGGCGTCACATATAACACTCGCGGGACGCTTATTGGCTCAGCCAAACAGGGCAAAAGCTCTACGAACAAGCGAAAGCCAGTCGTATCTTGATGAGCTGACCGTGCGTTAAAACACAGCAAACAGTCAAATGTTCTCGCGGTGAACCATCATCTCTACGGGTAATTAAAATTAAATAGTTACAAATTAGTCGTTGTTTGTAATTGACTGTATTTATTACTTGGTTTTTGTGGGTTATCCTTCAAAACTTTTAAAAAAATTTATGTTACAGGTAGACCGTCGTTTTATTTTCTGATATACGTATTAATTAAAAATTTTTCCAAAGAAGAAGCATTACGACCTTAAAGCTCCAATACGTAGAGTTTGAAGGAAATCTGAGGACAAGTTTGCGTCACTTCTAAAATGCTTTTATCTTAAGAAGGCTCGTTTATTTCGTCACCGGCTGTGATTCGCCTGCGGAATGTCGGTTTTCTGCCACTTGGCGTTCGTCGTCCTGCATGTCTCTCTTTTGTCGGTCTACTTTATATTCAGAGGCAGGCGAGGTTGTGTCGGCTACCCTCTCGCTCAGCTGTCAAGGGAAGGCGAGGGACATTCGAGGGAAGAGATGCCAGCTCCACGGAACTCCATTCACGAAGACGAGCGACGACAACCTAGGTTTGAAGCTACTGCTTGATCTTCACTAGGACCGGCACTCACTTCACCAAGACTAAATCAGATTACCCGCCTTCTTTCAAGGGTGCTACGCTGTCAAAAGTTATTTATAATCTTGTCATATTAGGCACTTTGGAAATCCACGAAGGTAGGGTAGGTCAGAATAGGGTTACCAGACGTCCGGAAAATCCCGGATATATCCTATATTTCAACCCCTTGTCCGTGTGTGAAAAATATTTGAATAGTCGTAAATGTCCTAAATTTTACAGCAAGATTCACAATGCTAGTTTCTATTACGGCCAACGTTTGGTACAAACACTTTTAGGGGCCTCCCTACATCATGCGTTTGAAATGCACTGCAGTGAATTGCGATTATTTATTTTGACGAAACTATTTAACACCCATTATGTTTGTATAGCTACGTAAAGAAAACATTTTAAACTATGTTGCTATAGTTTAAAAAATTCAACACGTTTATTTAAAACTTCATTTTCGGGCCCCTCAAAATGGCCAAAAATTTGGTTTTCTGACTGCCGTATCTGTAAAAATAACAACCGGATTTGAAAAACACAACTATACAAACAAGCCTTATACTTTTATCTATGCTAGCCACATATAAAATATTGTGGTCATTACTTAAAGTCCTATAGGAAAAAGGATAATTATAAAGTACTGCACGCAACTTTGTGGCTTCTATGGAGAGGCGATAATGCATTACATATTTCGGCGAACGGCAACCTACCGCTCCTGCCTCACACACACAAACGCAATCTATCTTGGAAGGCCCCTAAATGTTCGATTCGCGCAAGCTATCACTACAGCAGCATTCAATCAATAAATAACATTAATTGCCAAAATTTTTAGTTTTTTCGGTGTTGGAAATTTTACCCCAGGTAAGTTTACCCGTGTTCAAAATTCCAGCTTATGGCCTTTCGGACAAATATTAAAACTAATATCATATTAAAATATAATACGTGTAAATATTGCACTGTGGATGTAGCATGTAGCAAAATAATCATTGTGCAGGCAACATGTAAGGTTTTTTTTTTTTATTCCTGGCATTTTAAAACCTTGAATAATAATGCATGCGGTTATCAAATCCTGGTAATCGTCGAGACCTGGTCACGTGACTGAGCTAACCTACCCTACTCCAGCCAGTGAATTTTCATAAGTGCCAGTTGATGTATGAATGTGTTAAATAAAAGTAGGCAAGGTAAAATGTTTTCCCGTACAGCAATGGAACTGCTCCCATATATATTTTACGCAACAGTGAAATGAAAGACTGTGATAAGTCAGTTTAAATAGTTTTCTCGTAAACGATTATTTGTATGCACATGCGGAATGCAGTGTATTCTTGCAATACTCAAATGGTCTTCAGGAATTCAGTTAACAGTGAAATATTTGGTACACAAAAATACTTTTAAAAATGTGTATATAATATGAATACTAACGGCACTTCTAAATATGTGTGACTTACACCACTATGAATCTCAGCCCCTCATGTGTATACGGATGTTAACAGTCTTGCACATTAACAATGTCCAGTATTTGCTGTCTTTACAAGCTGAAGTATGGTGCCTCATAGTGTGCAAGGATTACAACATCCATTCCTATTTATGAACTTTTTTTTACAGTTACGCCACTCACTTCTGTGGTAAACAGAAAAACTAAATATTCTTGCCATTCCTACAGTAATCATGTAACACATAGCGCCAAAATAAAAAAAAATCAACCAATCCCGATTTTTTAAACTGAATTTGTTGAAACGGATTCGCTAGTAGAGTATGGCATTGACGAAGAAGGTTTCGCTAGATCGGAATCACTTGTGTTAATATATTTGACCGAGTACAGCTTGTGACAACAGCACCTTGCGCCTGGGACGGTACTGAAACAAGATGACTGCCGCAATGGCAAAGATGATACACGAGAGACGGGAAACTTGAATTTACCTATCCGCCGTAGTCCGCGACCGTGCTGCCACCTTGCGGTGCGGTAATTTATAAGAATCGTTAAAACTAACCTGTGTTCTAGCGGTTGATCTAAGAACTACTTCGACTAGCATTTATTTGGCAAGCTATTTAAATTTTGAGTAGATATTTGTATGCACTATTATTCACAATTAAGAAAATAAAAACAAATTTAGAAGTGACTTATTTCCATTAAAATTACTTCCTCTGAAGAACTCTTTCAACTCTATTTATAACATAAGAATTACTCAGGTACTAATTCGGTATGTTTCTCCTACAGTTTTCTGGAAACTTCATCTTGTTTCAAAATAATATCAAAACATTATATATGCTCCCTTTTTCAATATGAAGTCAAATAAAATTGCTTCGTGTATTAAGGCAGTACTGATTTTGATGACGGTCCCGGAGGAAATGTATTTACTTCGTAAGTATGGGACAATATAAAAAATTACGTCATGATTAACTTGTGGAAATATTTTAAAATACCCTCTCTGCTGTGTTAATGTGCGTTATTGACCGCTACTGTTTTCACAAAAGCACAAAGAAAGCTTGAAGTTGGTTAGTGCTGAGCAGGGCCGAAGCCAGGGGGAAATATCTGGATGCATCCACCCTCTCTACTGCCAAGAGTTCTAAGATAACCGTCACATTTTCTAGTTGACGTTTTAAAATATAACTGCAACAATACCAACTTAACAAATCAATGGTTATTCTTTGTCAGTGTGTGCATAAGGTAAGATATATGTATAAAGTATACATAGCAACAAAAATATTCCCCATTCCTCTTCCCGAAAAAAAAAAATCCTGGTTACGCCTCTGATAATAGGGGGGCAAGGCGTGGATTAGTTTTGGTGTTGTCATAGTAATCCCTTTTTCAAGTTGCACAAGCTAAACATTGGGAATGACATAATGGAGGTGAATCGTAAGGACAACTACCGGAAATAAAATAACGGCTGAGAAGGCAATATTTATTAACAGAAAAGAAGATGCTAACATCGCCCGGAATTCCACAGTGTTACTAAAGTTGTACTCATCATTTTATAAACTTTTGATTACTGAAGGTGTGACAGAATTAAGAGTTGAAGAAACGAGTTTACAAACACGTCCGCTAACGACAACGTCCTTCACGTTCCCCACATGCGAAAATATGAAAAGGCCCCGGCGAGAAATTAACCAGGACCTTCGTGGTGTGAGGCGAGTATTCTGACTGATTATTATGATCATGTCTCGGTATTTTAATTCGGTAACCAAACGTTTAGTTATTAAATGATTTTGTTAAGTTACTCTGCCATGTATCTACACTCTTATGAAATCTCCAAGTTGTGAGAAATGCATTGTCTATCATTTGGAGTTATGCTTCATGACAATTTTGTAAGTAATTCATGTTGTATTCATTTTAAAAATGTTATGAATGTTTCAGTATTTTTTTCTGTTTTCATTTTTACTGTATTAATTTGTAGAATATATGTGAAGCCTGTATGAAATATACAAAATAAAATATTAAAAATTACCTGTAGACCACGGAATTATAAACGAAGAGTTTTCAATAAACAAATTAATTTTCTAAGTTTTATAAAATAGCACTTAATTTACATAACGAACATATAGAGGTTATTTTCATGTGATATGAGATATGTGTAGAATACGTAGTTTTCTTGCTGTGTTTCGTGTATTGCGGTCAAGAAATTACATGTGAATTTCTACTTTGTTTCTACAGCCCTTTTGTATCCTTCAGATATTTTCAGTCATGTAACTAATAATGTACTATAGACGGTTTGACTTATGTTATTAGTTACTGTTTCAAACCAACAAAATTTGCAGATGTTAGTTAGCAAACAAGTTTGATAGCTGTACATTATATTTGAATTATTGTGGGCAGTCGACGATAAAATGCGCTCCTAATGAAATAAACTTTCGTGTTCAAACAAAACTGGCACGTATACGTTTAAGTAGAAGTCTTTTTTTTCGCTTGATCAGAAAATATAACGTTAATAATTATTCAGTTTTACACTACATAATTTTTTAAATCCAGTCGTCTCATAGCTTCTCCCTGAGCGATGTGGCCCCATTAGTTTATTTCCACGTAATATTCTACCTTCAGTTTTCCTTTATGTGATTAGTTTATAAGTTTCCACTGTTTATGTGTCAATTAACTGTATTAGTCTTCGATTGACATCAGTAAAATTGTGTTTAATGAACATAATAGTTTTTCAATCTAAAAGACACGCAACATTCTGTATTAACACAGCATCTCAAAGTCGATATTCATTTTTGCTCTCTAGCCTTAAAGAAGGGAATTTTTAAATAATGTATATAATGTCTTAAAACATAGATGTACTAGTATACTGAACCGATGAGATGCACATGTAAATATGTTAATAAAATAGACCAAGGAAATGCAGCAACTTTAAACATATAAAACACTGTGGTTTTATCAGTAAACTACACTTCAATAAAAATTTATCTATATAACATTTCGTATTTTACTCATGAACGCAATGATAAATGTGCAGACTAATGACAAAAACGTGTAGTTTTGACTGATTTCCAGACAGAACACAAGGAGTCACGCTCGTTATTTTACAGCAGAGGAAGGTGTCGCGTAGTACAAAAGCTAACGTCAAATGCTGACTCATTGTTCAGACACATCTGTAGGAAAAGGATAATTCAAGTTGAAGGATTGCTGTATGAAATTCGCAGTTCCCAAGCCTGACATTCTAACTGTCAAGTTCGTAAGGACCACATGGAAACGCAGACATCTGTGATTTTTTTCCCCTCTTTCCGCAGGACGTTTGCAACATGACAGGCGCGAATTGGATGATAAAAGCCGGTGTGGTGAGGGGAAAAGGGTGCGGTACTCGACGAACTGATTCAAGAGGGCGATGAAGAAGGACGGGGTTGGTTAGGGGCTGGGATGGTGTAACCACATTCCGCCACGCAGTTCATTGCTATTCATGTCACATATATCCCGCCATTATCGCATCAGCAATTCGTTCAGCCACACGCTCTGGAAGGAAGCGAGAATAATGAGATGTGAAGATCCATTCAGGGGGGACCTTTGTTGACATGAATACTGATGTCGGCTGGCGTGAAGCGCTTTTCAAAAACAAGTTATCTTCACCAGAGAAAAATGAGGTGGTTTGAGAAGATGGAATAGGGGAGGGGATGGTTTGCCTTCCTGTAGGCAGCTTAGCAAACTGCATTGTCGAACAAAAGTCATATTTTACCGTAACCGATAATATTATTAACATGTCCTCAATAGTTTAGATTTTTCTTGCTGAAACTTGCAGATTTGTTTTTCATGGGTTTTTTTAGTGATGCACCGATTACGATTACGATTAATCGATACCGCGATTATTTTGGAAAATCCGATTAATCGTAATCGGCGATTGTTAACATTTAAATAAAACCGATTAGAATTTTCAATAATCTACGTTTAATTTTTAAAATTAGGTACTTATTTCAATAATAGCGAAAAACTTAACTAATCATACAAACACACTGAAATATATTTTATTTTACCTTATAATTGCGGCTAACGGCGTACATAACCTGGCAATACACATACTTTCATTAGTTTCCTGTATTTTGTAACTGGCAATGGTACCATGTAAGTACGTTTTTTTAGGTTATTCGGCCAAGCCATTTACTTTTTTTATCCATTCAAATTTTTAACAACGCAAAACAAATATAACATCGGGGCTAAATATGAAAAATAATCTTGTAAACGACTGTTTGAAAACATTTGTTTACGTTTACAAACTGGTCAGTGGTCATAGAGGAATATACGTAAGAACTTAAACACACATCAGTGGAAAAGGAAATGCATTACAAGATGACGGTACTCTTATCAAATCAACTACTCTTTTTACTCTCGGGAGTGCAAGAGTCGCAAGTTTACGCGCGTAAAAAACCGTGATACCGAACGGAAGCATAAGTGGTGCGTCGTACCTTGTACCGTACTCAACATCTTTGTGTCTGTAATACGTAAACAAGTAAAGCAACGGCAAATACTGATAACGGGATTTGAATTGACGACCGAGTCCAAGAGTTACGTATGTGCTTGGTAAGAATTTACTAGTATTTTTTTTTTATTATGGCATCAGTCAAAAGTAAAAGTGAAATCTGGAAGTTTTTCTGTGTGCATGTAAACTGCGAATCGAAAGCAAAGTGTTTAGTATGTGGGAAAATTATTATTAATACTTTTAGACTGTGATTTAAGCCAAAGAATTATAATTAAATAATATTGTTAAGGGAGTGAATTTTTTTTAAAATTCAATTTCTAAGCAAATGGTGTTAAAATGCTAATAATCGATAATCGTAATCGATAATCACAATTATTGATTCGTTAATCGGTAATCGTAATCGAAAAAGTGTGATCGGTGCATTTTTATAATGTGGGACTGGGTAACCCATATATATGAATGGGCCACTTTGCTCCACTTCATAAATTTATGCAAAAGTTATGGCAAACGCGACTGGAGTAAAGTCTGTACTGTAGCATTTTGTATGATAACCATTTTTTATACTAGTACACACATGTTGTGTTTTGTAAATACATATGTCAATTTATAACCAAGTTGTGTTTTTTTTTTGTAAAAGAAAGAAAGAAATTTAAAAAAATTAACAAGCAACCTACTATTTATATTTATTGTGTAACATTGTATTCTAGGTAGTGTCTCCAAACATGAAAATAAAAAAGAAGAAATTACAAATGTACGGTACACACAACTCTTACATTTACAGTTAAACGAAAAAACCATACGCCACTTTCACTTGAACATCTCCATGTTCTCACTGTAGTCAAATAACTGTAACTCGGTGATATGGAAGAAGCCTCTGCTGATAATCGTCCGTGGAGGGTTAATTCCCCTTCTCCCATGAATTCTCCCCATTTGTAAAAACAAACACATTTTTTTTTTTTTTTGGTTAGCCACTTCCAAGATTTCTGACTTTGTCATCGCTCTTATTATAGCACCATTGGCTTTAAACTTTCATTTACTCCGGACAATACCAAGTAATATTCCCAAGGCCTCCGCGATCCTGATAATATAGACATTCACTATAAAATGTTTATATGACTGTTGTGGTAATACAAACAAAATAATCTTATTCACTGTTAATACTTGTCACAACTACTTAATTTGCTTAAAATAATTATGTTCGTCTCTTATGACCTCAATGTCGACGAGTTGTAATGCCGACTTCCCTCCCTAAACCCCCTACTTGCCGCATGTATACATTTATTTACTGAACAAACAAAAATAATTAATAAATGCAAACTGTGGGATTACTTGTTCGTTATTTTCTAGTAAATTCAGATTACTTATGTAGAGCATAAAAGTCAGCAAATTATGTGAACGTATTTCAATACTCAGTGTTCAACAGTAATCTCCAAGAATGTGGCTGCTAGGTTTCTTCATGTGGCGCTATCTATACTGTCAGTTTACAAGCAATCGACGGTAGTCACAAGTATACTCTTTAGAGCACTTAGAAAAATTTATTTTGCTTGATGCAAAGTAGCCCCCATATGAGCAAAGTTTGCGGTATTTCGTTTAATGAAAAGTACGAATTTAATTTTTTCTTTTGCAAAGTATACTTTATTGTAATTTTTTTTTATCAAATAAACTAGCACACAGATGTTATATGTACTTGGTACTCTAAAAAATAATCAATCTTTCAAAAGTTTTGAAATCTCCTCTGAAAGTGTTTAGTAACTTAGAGATTAATCGAATTACTTACCATACCAATAAAATAGAAATTGTTGAAAAAATTTACTGTTTTGTCATAATCTTTTTTCTGCATTGTAGGAACAGTATTTATATTCGTGTAAATACAAAAGTGTTACGACCTTCGGAAAATACCTGTATTGAATAGTAATAGGTGCTTAGTACCTATCTTTCTTATTTCAAATTGTGATACTAAGAATGTATTTCAAAAACACTACTTTATTTAATTGTTTTCAAAAATATCAGTCAAGTAGCTCTACACTGAATCTAAAACTTGTAAACAGTTTCGTGTTGAAGAATAATTTTTGCCGCGAAACTTTTTATGCATATTTCGTTGATTGGAAGTATTCAAAGGCACACTGCAGCGACATCTGTAACGTTCGTGCGGGTAGAGAGTTTAGCATGGATTGCCGTTGCAAAGTAACGTTGGAAAAATTCAGAAAACCCTGAAGAAATTAACCTGTTTTTCAACGTTCGCCGTGTATCCCAAATATGCAAATCGGTTGTAATGCCATGAGTAACGGAGTCACCGTGGTGGCAAAACAGCGGTCTAACCATCAACTTAAACACAAATCATATTTAATTAAAATAACCGTGTTACGACAAAGCAAACATTGCAAGAAGATATAATCCCGTTAGTCATCATCATTGTTCTGCTTTCTCTTCAAATGTAACATACATCCATACGCAGTTATTTATTTTGCGAATTATTCAAAAGTGACGTTGAAATGTTATCCTCTATAATTACCTGCTGAACTGCGAACAAAAAAATCTCCATAATTCAAAAACTATTCCAATACTGTAACAAGTCACAATTTATATTTAGCTTATATAAATTCAAAGGCACAATGCCACACAATCACTTCCTTTAATAACGTTAAAAATTATTTTTATATCCAAAACATTTATTTAAATATTTTAATAATTAATTTAGTGTTAAAGAAACATTTATTGTATATAGGTTTTAAATAGCATTTCAGAGTCAGATATATGTGTATATATATATATATATATATATATATATATATATATATATATATATATATATATATATATCACGCGAATCCTGGGCTAAGTTGAAGACGAAAATGTTAGTCACAAAATGTACGATGACATTTTACAGGCACAATGTGGCAACATGGCACTGTACGTAGTCCACTCTTTCGCGCCACGGTCATCTTATTTATCTAGTGTATCATACTACTACTGTTCTGACCTGCATATTATAGGTCCAGGTTAAAATCCTGATCAGTAAAAACATGATTCTACGTTTACTTGACGTAACATACATGAAATAATACCTTAATACCTAGCCGTAGAGTGCAAGAGGGGGACTATTTCCGTGCAGTGTTACCACATTTCGCATGTGAAATGTCGTCGTACAACATTTCGCCACTTACATTTTCGTCTCCAATTTAGCCCAAGATCCGCGTGGTGTGATTATTATACGGCAGTTTCTGGACATCCTGTGTAGTGATCCTCTGTGAAATTTCACTACAACAATAATAATATAAGTTAATTGTTCTTCTGTAAAGTGTGTAACGTGCAATTTTAAGGGTTTATTTAAAATATGTAATTGTAGATTAGAAATGGAATTTGAAAATAAAAGAAGGAAAAGTGAATTGAGACGGAATCTGTTCTCTGAGGGCGGAGCTTTGTAGGATGCTCGACACTGATTGGCCGGAGGCACCCCTCGTGACCACTGGACGGGGAGGGTGGTTTGCCTCCAAGACTGGGAAGAGCCGCGATAGAGAAGGTGGATCGAGGCATTTGGCCGCGGACGTCGAGGGAGAACGAAGGTCTCCAATTTTCAGCTATTTGTTTCGGATATCAGGGGCGGCGGTAGGCACCTCATGATATCATTCGTCGCGAACAATATTGCTAAATAGGGGGACTGAAAACAAAGACGGGCGGCAGGAGGCACCCAGAGTATGTGACGTTCATTTTCTTGAAATAATAAAAATCAGTATTTTATTGCACGCCCTACGAGAGCAGTTCACGATTGATTCACTGAGCCAGGAAACGAACATTCAGTTTTTTTATTGCCGAGATAGATAAACCCCGTGTTACCTGTGTGGTATTTACGAGGAACGTCGTAAGTGCGACATTTGTTCAGGCCATCGTTTCTTGTAACTACTTTGAGAAACAAATGCAAATTTAATACGATTGCTATTATTTGCATGATTTTCCTATTCCCTGGAGCACGAGAGTATTTATTATGTTTCTAACGTGAAATTTTTCTTCTATAAATGCAAAATAAATTTCCTGAATATACAGTCTTTGAATCACCGCTAAATTATTTTCGCACGTTTTATGATGGAGTTCGGTGAGATCTTCGTGAAGAAATTATTCGTTATTAACGGTCTTATTTTTTGTTCGCGAGCTTGTTTTACTAGGGTTATTTCAAAGTCAGCACAACCATGAATTCAACGCAACATTAAATGCGCAAAATTTTCAGGATGTAATAACGGTTTTATTGAACCAGTAGCGACATTTACAAACGAATTTTTTTACAATCGAGCATTTTAAAGACTGATGTCTGGAAAACAAATTAAATTTATTGTAGTGTGTTGAGAAGTACTTTTATTTTAAACTTCTCTCGTGTTCACTTTCAGCTGATTCATGAACAGGAAACACGTTTCAGAAGAGGGCAAAATTTCACTGTTAATGCTACAGCACATCAGAAACACTGCTTAGACACTCTTCAATATATCTTCAAACAGTCTTTTTAGACATCCGTACCTCAAAATGTACAAGAATCCGCGGTGGTCGAAGGGTTAGACCATTCGCCTCCCGTCAAAGCGATCTGGGTTCAACTCCCGGCGTGGTCTGTCGCCGGATTTTCGCATGTAGGAATCATGCCGGACGATGCCGTTGATCGGCGTGTTTTCTCGGGGATCTCACGTTTCCCCCCGCCCCCTCATTCCGGCGCTGCTCCATACATCATGTCACCCCTCACCAGCGCTGAAGACCTCGATGTTAAGCCGTCACCAGAATATCTCTCACTCATTCAAAATGTAGACATACAAGGAAGAAGTCAGGTACAATTAATTCTATTTTAGGTTTTCTGTGGTTGCACAAAATCGCAGTTGTTTCTGAACAAAGCCCGTTGCCGATTTCTTTCTCTGGCCCTGCCCTTGTTTATGTTTCTGTGTAATCGTCTTTAATGAACTTACTGTCAACGAGACGAAAAGCCCAATTCCTCTCTCACTTGTGCAAAATGTACTACCTGGATATATGCCAGTCTCAGACATAGCATTGTACTGATCTTTTGTAATTCAGCTCTTAGGACGTAACAGCGCTGCCAAACAATTTGTGCATCCAAGTATTATTTTTGAGAGTACCAGGTAATTAGAAGACCTTAATACTAGTTAATTTGACAAGATATTAATATCGAGTATAAATTTCAAAAATGAAAAATAATTCGTACTTTTCGTTTAACGGAATACGCCGAAACAGATATTTGAAGGGCCTCCTGTCAATTTCAGCAAGCAGAATCTAAACATTTTAGGACGTGTATAATATTGTTATCAGCACTTCCGTTGAAATCGGATTTTTGTTCTACAATGCAGTTTGCCGAGCTGCCAACAGCAAGGCTAATCCTCCCCTCTCCCAAACTTCTTCTTTTTCACCCATAGTATTCTCCTACTTGTGTATAATAAAACGTACGCTGGAGGAACTTGTAAGATGTAAATATTGTGGAATTGAAACTGTATTTAGATTGACACTTTTTGTTCTTCTTGTATGGTTTACGTGTATCTTTGCTAATGCCATTAAATATTTCGTATGTATTTCAATATTAAAATAAAAACGTAATTTTCATCACACAAGCTCATCCTCATGAACAGGTATTGGAAATTCATTAACATAATCTAAGTACTAGTGTGTTTCTAAACTGATTCATTTGTCAAAAAAAATTCTCTCCAAAAATATGTGAAAGGCAATAAAATCTGCGAGAGCAAACGGGCGTATCGGACTTCACCAACACAGACGTATTTTTAAAAAAATAATTACTAGTATTAAACATATATCTGGGAAATTGGTGTTTTTTTGTTCTCTCTTTTTTATCGACGTGGTACATGACGTCACTTAATAGAGAAATACTTGCCGTAATTCCATTTCCTGGTTTTTGCCCGAGGTCTCCAGCGAGCTCTCAAGAATGCAATACCGCCGCTGCCCGGCATTCGTTGGTAAACTCATTGAATATTTAATTTGCTTTCGACGTAGGGGGGCCCTCCTGCTACAATTGGCTCTATCCTTTTTTTCCACTTGCTACGTCTGTAGACTCTCTTCCGTCTGTGCTCTGGGACGGAGCTGTGCAAGCTTAGGGCGGGGAGCGAGAAGGGAGAAGACACACAGAAAAAGAAGGTGCCTCGGGCAGAAATAGATTTCGTCTGCGAGTCGGCGTGTCTAAGGGAGAGGTTAAATATAAAAAAAAAAAAGAACGTTACATTTTTCCAACCTCCGTCGAGAAAGATAACGACGCTCGACGTAATGGAGTACACACAGGCAAGAAAAAGTCTCGGTTACATGAGCATTCAGACGTAAGTACACAGAATTTTGTCTGTCATAGCGAGGAAATTGAAATTGACTATGATTCAGGCAGTTTACGGTCAAAAATGTAGAGTCTGCTGTCCAGAACCCACTTCGTAGTAAGCTCATCTCACCTATGCTGGGCTATATTTAAAACGAAAATGTTAAATGGCAATATTTTGAACAACATTTTATACTTGCACAATGTGGCAACACTGCAAGGAGGATGCCCCCTTTTGTGCTCCATATCCTGGCGTTATTTTATGTATGTTACGTCAAGTAAACGTAGAATCATGTTTGGACTACCCGGAATTTTTAGGTGTACCCTTAAGGGTGTTCAAGTGCGATAAAGTCATAATTTTACATTTATTTGAATAGTGTTAGTTTTGTAGACGATACTTGTGAGTGCAGTTTCCTCTTAAGAAAGAACTTTACCTAGCGTAGTTATCTCATAACGGTGTGTCAAAGTCGAAATCTGCATGTTCTGCTGCCATGCAAATAGTGAAAACCAATTGACTTACATACGTGAAATAATTCGTAGTAAAATAACATACTATGGGCTGCGTAATAAAACATTAGCTAAAATCCCGCCAGTAGTGTTTGTGTTTTAAAAAAATTGCTAAATTTTCAACTATTTTCTGTACTTTTGCGATTTTTTTAAACACCTAATATAACATTATGGATTTTTATAAAATGTTTTATTGCATAGCTCATGGGATGTAAGTTCACAGTGAATTATTTTGTTTAAGTAGGTCGGTTCCTAGCAAAGACAAAGAGTACAAACCGGAATCGGGCCGACTCCGGCTAGCCGGTAAAGTAGACAGCGGGCCGATGTCTTATGCCGGAGTCCAGCCGATGCCTTTTTGGACCAGCGGCAAACGGTTTGCCGTCAAGTCAGAAAGACACAGTACCGATTCCGGAAAGACGTCAAAAAGACATCAGGCCAACTGCGGTTGTGTCTTTCAGGACACCAGCCCGATGAAGGCTTGACGTATTTACAGGCACTGAACCGACGACTGCTGGATATATTTCAGGACACTGGACAGTCGACGGCCAAATGTCTTTTGGGACACCAGAAAAGTATCAGCTGGATGTCTTTCAGGACACCAGACTGGTAGTGATTGGATGTCATTCAGGACACAGTACCAGCAACAGCTTGATGACTTTCACAACACCAAAACTAATGGTCTTGACAGCTATCGATAAGATATACAATATATGTATTGACGTTAGCAAAGGATATGGAAGGCTGGTGTCATAAAAGCAGTAGACTGGTAATGGCTAAGTGTCGGAAAAGACACCGGACTGTTGACGGCTGAGTGTTGGAAAAGACACCGGGCCGTTGACGGCTGAGTGTCGGAAAAGACATCGGGCCATTGACGGCTGAGTGTCGGAAAAGAATCGGGCCGTTGACGGCTGCGTGTCGAAACTTGGAGGACAGGAAATGGTCAAACATCAATATAAATGTATTTCCAAAAAATCAAACACGTTAAAAATGTTTTCTCTAGTGTTTCGTCCATGTTACCATGTACCTTATGTAACCATACAGTATTAAGGCCAGGCGCGCACTTACGATTTTCAATCGCCGCGATTGAAAAATCGCTGCCGCCGAAATGTTGTGTGGCGCGCGCATCTACGACCGAAAAGTCGTTGGTCTGCAGTCAGTGTTAGCATGGATGTGGTCGAAACAGCATGCGTGGTTGCGCTTGTGCTCCGGGCAAGAAAACTTCGTCGTAGACGTCGTTTTTGGGTGAACCCTATAATAAGTCAAAGACTATTGAAAGGACAATTTTACAAATTATTTGATGGCTTATGTGAACAACCTAGGGAATTTTTCCAGTATTATCGAATGAGTAAACATAGTTTTGATGAATTGTTACACGCTATTGGAACAAATATTACATACCAGAACATAAGATGGAGACGGTCAATTCCACCCGAGGAGCGTTTATCTGTAACTCTCAGGTTAGTAAAATAATAAATCAGTACAGTTAGAGAACATTTGATTTAGTGAAGATATAATTAGCAAATACAAAATACAGACAAATGCATAAGTGAAGAAATCTATACTGCAGTACGTAAAGTAAGAGTAAACAGTGCAGTTGACATTTCACACATAATTCTATATGTTGAGAATGTCACTTTTAATGGTTAGACAAGTCAAACAATTCACTGCCACTTCCACATGTTGACACTGGTGAGGCAATGGTATCCACAACTGAGGAGTAATCACTTTGCATGTGTCGTACAGATTGTAGCATCTGTGTAGGGAGGCTGTAAGTTGTTTGTGAACCAGTTGGATTGTCGTGCCCATATGTTTCTGCACTGTTTCTGGCTATTTGTTGAAGGGAGTCACAAGGTAGTTGATTGTAAGCACTTTGATAATATGCAACTTCGTCGCTACGTCTAAAAGTTGGTTGAAGCTGGAAATGTCTTGCGTTTCTCATGACATTCAAGATTTCAACCTTGGCGTAGTGTTTTTGTTCATTTTTCAGTTTTTCAAACATGGGTACCAACATTAAGGCAAAATGTTGGTCTTCAGTAACAACTGTTTACTGTTTACTGTTTACTTTTCAGTATGTTAAGTAACGATTGTTCGTATGAAGATGCGTTCTTGGTTTTGCCCTTTGCACGTCTTGGTGTGGCATGCTCCTGTTGGATGTTTGAATATGTTTCACAAGGAGGTGGCGGTTGTTCATTGTTGTCACGTGAACCTTGGCTGAAATTGCTACTAGTTTCTCTTCCTTCTATAAAAGGGACTAAAAACAGCAGGGACTCAAAATGTATGTACTTACGTCTTTTCTTGGGAGCTTGTCCAGATGTCGTCTTAGTTTGTTTTCCCACTTCTCTTGCAAAGCAGTCCTTTAAATTTTTCCACTTTTTTTTAATCTCCTTACCTGTAACAGATATTTATTCTGTATTAGCTAATCATTGACATTTAAAAGGACAGTTATGACTTTCAACCTAAAAATGTCATTGGTTTCTTTACAAAGACAACGGTTATTATTGTTATTATTTATGTGTCACACCTTTATTGCACTGAAAAAGAAACGGTTTTGTGGTGGATACAACATATTTCTCAATGTGGACCTCCCCCAATATTTATATTTTGTAGTGTTCGCCAAACCCTTTATAGTGATCAGAGAATAATTGGCGGATATTACAAAGTACTGATAGTTACCATGGTTAGTTAAATATTGGGCGAGGGATGTATTGACAGAACATTTAGTAACCTCCATAAAACCGTTTTTTCTGTGTAGCTTACCGCGACAAATGTAAACAAATATGACTGACGTATATTTTCATCGGCGTATTTGTGATGGATAACAAGACATGAGATAGTCTTAAGCTAAAATGTATTGGATGTACCTAGTTGGTTTCCGTAAACATCTTATTATAGTCAACAGTATAATATTATGTCTTTAATTGTCCACAGATATCTGGCAACGGGGAACAGTTTCAACTCTTTGAAGTTCGAGTATCTCCTAGGAGCAACTACCGTTAAGGGAAATAGTCGAAGATACATGCCGCTAGTTATGGGAATGTTTGCAAGGTCCACATGCCAGAAAAATCAGAGGAAGATTGGAGGGATATAGCCGCACTGTTTAACAGCCGAACACATTTCCCAAATTGCATAGGTGCAGTAGACGGAAAGCACATACGAATAAAGAAACCGCAACATTCTGGTTCACAGTTCTACAACTATAAATTATTTTTTCCATCATATTGCTTGGTGTAGTTGACGCAGACTATTGCTTAACTGCAATTGATGTAGGCTCCTATGGTGCTAAAAGTGATTCAAACGTGTTCAAAAATTCTAATTTTGAAAAGCGGTTGAAACGTCATGAGTTAAATATTCCAAATGCACAACTCCTTCCTAATGATGAGGATGGTTCAGGTATGCATTTTGTTCTTGTCGGTGACGAGGCATTTGCTTTGTCCACCAGCATTCTACATCCTTACCCAAGGACAAACCTGTCAATGAAACAACGCGTGTTCAACTATATGTTGTGTCGTGCACGAAGAATGGTTGAATGTGCATTTGGTATATTAACCAATAAATGGCGTATTTTTCACCGCCCTTTGGATGTACATGTAGAATTTGCTTACATAATTATAAAAGCCTGCTGTGTATTACACAATTTTGTTCGTAGGAAAGATGGCATTCGTGTTGAGGACGAGTCATATGAATGTTCTCTGGAGAACATTCGTATGACTGGCTTGAGGGCTAATGCATACGGTATTTCAGTACGGGATTACTTTGCTACTTACTTTGTATCGCCAAACGGTTCCATCCCATGGCCATATGAAAAGATATAGTTTGAATATGTGACCTACACTTAGCTGTACTTTGAATGCAACGTGACATTTTTAATGGTGTTGTACAGAAATAATACCTTTCAACTACGTTATTTGCCACAACGTAGCAGACATTTTCAACGTGCTTGTTCCCAAAATATTGACGCTATTCTCGGCAACAATGCCCACCTGGTGTATAAGTTACATATTTTCTAACACCCAACACCGAATGTACTTTTTTCCCTGTTTAGTTTATGAATTATTGTATAAGTGTATTTACAACAATGTTCTGAAATAAATGCTTGGGGTTACATAAATGAACTACAATACATATGGCTTAATTAATTTTCACTCACCTTTATTCTTCTTTCCCATCGTAGACAGCTCGTTCCAGTTCTTGCATACACTTGTACACACTTCGCCCCAAAGTTTTTCTTTAACATTGCGGTCACTATACTCTGCCATTTTTTTTTTTTTTTTTTTTTTGTTATACAGAGCTGGCCGTTTTTCAATCTCCAATATAAGAACGTCGGTGTCTAAAACACTGTTTACGATACCATGTATGTGACTGAGACTCCTGCGACTGTAAAGACGCAAGTGCGTGCATGTTCGTACCTATACACGTGACTCATTCCAGTTAGCGACAATCGCGTCGCTACAAAAAAAGGATTGTTTGCATCTTTTTAATCGCTGTGACTGTTTAGTCGCATGTGCATGCACTCTCACTTAAACCAATGCTTTACAGTCATGCGGCTAAATAATCGCGCGGCAGAAAATTGCAAGTGCGCGCCTGGCCTAAATGTTGATGTTGCACGAATACAACATGTTGGGCTCGAACCAGCAATCTTCTCATTTGTAGTCCACCGTGCTACCCACTACACCACACTACCGTTTTTAGAATTTACACGTGAAACATATCAACAAGAAACTGTTCCAGGCATATGGCTGATTTAAGGATGAGTTTGCAGACAGGTAGTGTATACTGGGTTTGCTTATTGTTGATTAGTATTCTACTTAACGCATAACCATTGAACTAGTGCCATGTGTCAATAATACAGTAGGAAATGAAACATTTATGTAATAATAACTTATTTTTATACACAAGCTGTTAACCATCAAAGTGCAATTAGTATGTCAGCGTTCGTTCAATATTTCTAAAGCATCATTAAAATTTCCTTAAAAAGACCACATGTCAGTATCATTCCCGCGACATACAACCACTGTCTGAAAAAGTATGCCGTGACATTAATGGTCTGATCTCTTCTAGCCTGTATCTTTTATAAGTCCTTAAAAAGTCAGCAGGCTGGAATCTTATTCGAGATAGAACGAAAAAAGTACACTGAATCATTAATGGCCCGGTATCTTCTAGCCAATATATTTGAAATGTTTTTGAAAAACAGCTAGCAATTATCTTTTAGCGACAGATAACAGCTGTCCAGAAAAGAATGCCGAAACGTTAACGACCCGGTGTCTTCTTGCAAATATATTTTAAGTGTCTTTAAAAATACAGCAGGCAATTATATTTTTAGCGACAGATAAGTGCTATTCAGAAAAGGATACCAGTATGTTACTGACCCGGAATGTTTTTGCCAATATTGTTTAATGGTCCTTAAAAAGACAGCATGCTGGTACATTTTTCGTGACATTTTCTGACTGTCTGAAAAAGGTCACTGAGCCGTTAATAGCCCAGCATTTTCTTGCTCATGTCACGACAGCAGACCGGTGTCTCGTTCATGAAAGATGGCTTCTAATCTGTAAAAAGCCACTGCGCCGTTTACGGCTCGAAATATTGTTGTGAATTTATTTTTAAGGGTCTTGAAAGGATAGCGAATGGACGTCTTTTTCATGACGGCTAATGTTTATCTACAAAATTCATCTTACTGTTAACTGTCTGCTGTATTTTATCATGTTGTAGACACTTGAGTGCAGTTTGGACAACGGGCGGACATCTTGCTGATAGTTAACCATCAAATTGTGTTTGCTGGGGAGTGTCATAATACTGACATCTAGTGACTGTCTATTTAATGACAGTAAATCTGAGTCTGGGAAAAGACATCATGCTGTGATGGGCCGGTATCTTTTTGGCGATAGTTTGGTGAATGTCATGAAAAGGACATCCACAGGTTGTATTTTTAATCACACCTTACCAGTGTCTGTAAAACGACATCTTGTCGGAATCGGGCCTATATCTTTTTAGTGATAGTTATGTGAGTTCCATAAAAAGACATCCAGTTGTTGCCTTTTTAATGACAGTAAGTCTGTGTCTGGGAAAAGACATCATGCCTGTGACGGGCCGGTATCTTTTTGGCGATAGTTTTGCGATAGTAATTAAAAGGACACCCACTGGTTGTCTTTTCAATTACAGCTTACTTGTGTCTGGAAAACGATATCTTGTCTGTATCGGGCCGGTTTCATTTTGGCGACAGTAAGGTCAGTACCATAAAATAGACATCTACTGGTTGTCATTTTAATGGCAGCTTACCTGTGTCTGGAAACAGACATCTTGTTTGTATCGAGCCGGTATCTTTTTTGCGACGGTGGGCCACTGTCTGTTTAATGACAGCCAACATGTGTCTGGAAAAAGATATATTGCCGGTAATGGGCCGATATCTTTTTGTTACTGTTGGTTGAGTGTCGTAAAAAAGACATCTGACCGGTGTCTTTTTCATGACAGATTGTCAGTGTCTGGAAAAAGACATCATGCCGGTAATGGGCGGATATATTTTGGCGATTGTCGGTTCAGCGTTGGAAAAAGACAGCGGGCCACTATCTGTTAACCTACAGCTAACCGTCAACTGGCCGATGTCTTTTGATTCAAAATTAGTTGAGTGTCGGAAGGACATCAGTCAGGTGTCTTTTAAGTGACTGCTGACCGGTGTCTGGAAAAAGACAAGAAGCCGGTGTTGGACAGCTGTCTTTTTGTGTTCTGCACACACTGGAGGACAGTTCAGACAGCGAGCAGACGTCTTGCCGACAGTTTGTGTTTTGTTTTCACTATTTGCATGGCAGCGTAACAAGCAAATTTTGTCTTTGACGCACAGTTATGATAAAACTACAAGAGTTAAAATTGTTTCGTAAGAGTAAATGTACTCATAAGTGTCGTCTCAAAAACCAACAGTATTTAATTAAAAAAAATATATATACAATTATGATTTTATCGCACTTGAACACCCCTAAGAGAAGTCCTTCGCGGTGTCAAATGTCCACCTTTGACGTGCGGGAACAGCGGAGCGATAAGAGCCACAGTACCAAGCTAGACGGGAAGCATAACGCCTCTATTGACAGCGCGCCAAACTGTCATGCAAGGTTTACGTGTAGTTTTTTGTACTGGACTTTAAGAGGGCGTGGACATAATTCAACGCTGACAGCATTAATCTATAAATGTAGGTTTCTTGAAGCCAATTTGCGAAAATTAAACAATAGCAATCCTAATCAATAGTTTTGGCCAACGTTTTAAAGAAAATTGTTTCCAGTGTTACGAAGTTCTGAGGCACAATCTCTGACGCCGGAACCTCGAGCATTTAACTGCGGCAAAGAGATCACGCGCAACGAATTAGTAATTTTGATTAAATATTTACTCATAAAGTTGTCATATACCAGTATCTAGGATTGTCATTGAGTATTTTACTATCCACATTTGCTTCGAAAAAAGCGTAAAAATCAATTGATGTTTTCAGCGTTTATTTATCTACCACAAATTCTTTATCAGTGACCCTGGTAGTTTGTTTTTGAATAGTATGAAGCAAAGACCAACGCTTGCCTCGCGCTTCACACTTTACGTATTCAGGTAATATTTTAGGAGATTCAGCAGTCTAAAAAAACGTTTTTAGCCATTTTGAGAGCCCCGAAAAACATGTTTCTAACAAGCGTGCGGCACTTTTTAAGACACAGAAGCATAGTTTCAAGTGTGCGTTATTTTCTTGGATAAACATAACATGAAGAAAGTTAAGCGGATTCGCGTAAAAAAGTATAAGCGTGACACGCTGCAATGCCGTCCATGTGCCAGTCGAGGACTTCTCTTCATATGCAGGTCAGAACAGTGTTTGTATGATCAGCAAGATATATGTGGTTTGCAAAGGGGACTAACTGCAGTGCTATGTTGCCACATTGTGCACGTCAAATGACATCGTCCAACATTTTGACACTAAAATTTTTGTCTCCAATTTCGCCCAGGATTCGCATGGTGTGCATATTATGTGATTGATTCTGAACATCCTGCAGCCCAGTGCATAATGTGTGTGTGTTCACATAACATACACTTTTATATTATGAAAAATGGATATGTTTATGCAAATACAATTTTACATCTGCGCCATTCTCTTCATATACCCCTTCCTCTAAACATATTACAGTTTTGCTACGAATAGCACTGTTACAGAAAATCTCTTTTTCTTCTCATTCTTCTAGTTTTAAATTTTTTAAAATTAAACGTGTGTCATATAGGCTATATAATTGTGACCTCAGGAATTTCCCTTTTAGAAGAATTAAATTTACTTGCTTTAATGTCTCACGTCCACGTTATCTAAACAAACAAGTACCGTATTTACAGAACTTGACAAAAAATTGAAAACTTTTCTAGTTCTTAAAATTATCTATATTTTCTGTATGGATTTAATAATTTTCTTTACATTTTTTGAACTGCCCGTTTTTCACCTTCCTTGTAACACGTTTTATATCTCTGATTTTGCTTGAGCTGTAAACGAAATAAAATTACGTATTTTGCTAGCGTATATTTTACGTACTTTTATAGGCGAGTAGGATGTTATTATATTACATTTATTGTATGTGTTACAGAAAAATTTTATGTAAATATTATTAACTACTCCAGGCAGGAGGAGCAATTGATGCATGTTAAGTTAATTTCTTTCAAGTTAACTTAATGTTTATGCTACGCTAGGGTATGCAGTGAATACAAAGCTTAAAGTGAATCATAGTATAAACTAAACACTTAGGTTTCTCACTGGTTGCCATGGCAGTAATAAAATTTTGACTGCGGGCTACTAAAAGGCATTTACTTTTGATATTCTGGAAGTAATAAATCAGAAAGAGAGTATTTTGTACAATTTGACACACTACACCTACTGCCGTTGACCTAAAAGAATATTTTCTAATTTATATGTGATAGGCAGGTGTATTCGTGCATTGTCTATTGTTTCATCGAGTAGCAGCTAGTAGACAAATAGTCAGGGCTTGAGTATGCATAGGATAATTTATTCTAGCCTACAGGTAATTGAATTCGCGAAATTTTCCAGTTCATATGTATCAGTCGTTTCTCACCAAGGCAATGCGAGATCGGGGTCGCTCCCAGAATCTCACATGTGGAGGGGTTGAGCTAACTTTCAAATTATTCCGATTATAATTAACATTAATTCCTTAATTTAACTTTTTGGCCGGAAGCAAGGCATGCAGAAATTTTAAGGTGGCTGCCTACTCAGGCCGCCATTGTGATAGTTGCATTGAAAGTAACATTTTGTAGGAAGACTTCCCTTCAAATTTGTTTTTAATATCCAAAAAAATAATTTTGTGGTGGCCACATAATTTAAGTAGTGTCAACAAAATAATTTTGGGGTAACCACAGTACAAATTTTGCTGAGTAAACACCCACAAAATATTTTGTAGTTGATTACGGACGTGGCTTTACGTTTCTCTCCATAGCCACTGCAGTTAATTCGAAATAAAAGATTGTTTTAAAACAGAGTGAGTATGAAAGCTTATAAATGTGTTTTTAATTTGTGTTTAAAATATAAACATGGTTTCCAGTGTTTCTCATGATGTCTCAACCCACGGTTCTGTGTTTTTATTACGATTTTATTGCTATAGCTGACGTAACCTTCATGCTCAGTGGGATCTTGCATTGGTTATTCGCGTGATTTTTAATTCGAAAATAAATAGTTAAAATATAAAACTGGTATTGTATCAGTAACATTCCTAACATGTTTGATGAAATTATTTACGTTAGAACTGAGCGAACAACCAAAATACAACGACGAATAAATGTCTGCCGTTTGTAGAGGCTAGGTCGTTCGGAATAAAGTGAGCCCTAAAAATTTAACCTTTGAAAAATGTCACTGGCTGTTAATGCGAATAATTCAACGTTAACTATAGTTTAATTACTGCTTGTATGGTTGGCAGCGGAGTTACGCAATATAGTTCCGCGTATTTTCTTATTTAAATACAACAATACTGAAAAAAAGTCAACCAAAATTGACGTTATTGAATTCGATATAATTTATAAACTTTTTTATTAAACTACACAGGTTTCTACCGGCTACACAATTTTTCATACACGCGCAATAATCAAGTGACGTGTCCAGAGAGGTTAAACATTTCCTGTCGTTAGCCGTTACGCGCGGAAAGATACGAATCGTCTGAAAATAGACCTTTAGCAGGGTTTTTTGAATGCTCACTTTATTCCGAACCGTTTATAACCATGCATTCATGCGTATTTACAATAGACACATGTAAATAACTATAAACTTATTTTCGAAGCCTCTGAATAACTTAGGCTGCAACATAACTGAAACCACAACTAATATCAGACGAAGCTAATTTATTCTACTTCCCCCCCCCCCCGAGAACTCCTTTAATACGGCTTGTTTACAATTTGATTGTCTTGTAGACAGATTCGTAAACTACAAAACTCCACCTCATTTCATGTCGTCCGTTATTGTCGGTTCGAAAACATAATTTCATTTATCAACGCTTTATGGCGTTTAAACAAATATGTTTTAAATTATGATGAGCAACTACCTCATTGGCCTTATGCATCTTGTGATTATCCTATTAATCGGTAATATGTTATAATACTGCCGATTAAAAGTACCTATTCTTGTATTCAGTGTCGGTATTCGGACAGGCAGTTTTAGATTATTCACATGAGACGATTCAATAGAGTCTACAGAAATAATAAGGTATTTGGTTGTACTTTTAGTGTCACCTGAATCTTAATAAATACAGATGATGTTATTGTGTTTAAATTTAAAAACACTTAATTGCTCACAACAATATCGCACATTATGAAGCATTCAAAACCACTCCTGACGGTTAGTTGACACCAGGGCCGAACACAGAACCCGGGGGGTGGGGCGGCTAACGGGACAGAGCGCCACTCCCCCCTCCGCAAAATTGTTTTCTATTTACACTGTGTAGAAAAGTGAAGTGAGGTAAGACCCCTCCCCCTTATCATACGAGAACAGTTAAAATAGTACAATTTGGACTTTAAAATCTAAAATTTTTCTGATGAGAGACACCCCCCTTCCCCAAGTATACCCGCTGCTTCCGACGCTTTAAGATTGTGAGAGCGGTATTACAATACAACTTTTCCAAATTCGTGACTACTTAACCATATTTTTGTTGGTATTTTTGATAGTCATGAATACTTCACGTATAACGCAACCTAGTAATAAATCTTACAATATAAAAATTTAAATTTTATGAATCTGTCTCTTGAGGTCATGACACCATCCGAAAATAACTTCTTGTGCTGCAAATGTCAATGCACTTATATTTCCTGGTACATAGGATTTTGTTGTTACTTGTTGTCCCTGTTCTGGTGGCGTGGTTTTGAAAACGAGGATCTTTCTGTGGAATCCATATTCATGTTGCGGTATTTATTTTCTCTCTTGCGTTTGTTGATTTAAGTGATTCAAACATCCAAACTTCTAGCCGCCACTGTTTATGGACAAACAGAAAATGATGGTTTTTCGTTTGCATGGAAATATCGCGCTGAGTATATTTCTAGGAACACTACTGTTCACGATGTATTCTATTGTTTGCTAATTTCAGGGAATTAAGCTTATGCTTGGCTAATCTCTGTTAAAACAATAAACTTAAGAATTCCCATTCTTGTTTGATGGTTAGTTACTGATGGACTTTTTCAAATATAATTTTAAACAGCGAAGCTAGAATAGGAATAAAATATAAAAGTTACCACCTTAAGGACTTGTTCCTGAGTTTTTTTCAGACTGGTTACAATAACTCAAGTATTGTTTGACCAAAAGCTCTGAAAAAATTTGAGTCAATGTGCAGTCACACGATGCACAATACTGTGCCTGCTTTTTTAAAAATAATGCACCATTCTTCAGAAAAAATATTTTGCTTAATTTTTGTTTATTTTCACGACAAAAAAGTGGTAATTTGGGTGATGAAATCCAAAACACCGTTCAGCATATGTCTACAAAAAAATTCTGCTACAAATTTTAACATATTAAGAGTGAAAACTATGGAGCAAAATTTTGATATGAGTATTAGGTAGCAATAAATAAATAGTTTCGAAAACAGTGCAAAACTCAGTAACAAGGCCTTAACTAGTGAGCCTACTTTCCACACTGGGGGTAAAGATATGACATTAAGTAACGATCGTGTGCTCACATCTGGAAATAAGTCATAATAACTTCATTTAATCATGCTACACTATCTGCCAGTTTGGAGGGCTTACTACAATTAGTACTAAACAAATCAAAGATATGTTAGTAAACAGCGAAAATAACCATTTTGGATGCAAGAGGTCAAGTTGATAACAAAGTGTTTTATATGTCTCTCTCTCTCTCTCTCTCTCTCTTTGCATGACTTAAGACTGAGATTGATAAAAAGGAAAATAGTGCTTCTACATGAAATTTTTGAACGTCCACCATTTTGAAAATACATTCACAGAAGGACGAAACTACGCGATGTAATTCGTCGTTACCAAGAAATATCTGTCGAGTTCGACGAAATTTGAAAAAAGATTTGTTAGCCAACTAGTGGGATGAAAAAAAAAAAATAAATAAAAATCAAACGCCATGTTTTAAACTCTGAATACAGTATGAACAGTGTGTGTGAGTGTGTGTGTGTGTGAGTGTGAGTGTGTATAGGTGTGTGCGTGTGTGTGTGTACCTTACCACGTACTATTGTTAGAGCCATGAACTTTTCGCGAAAATAATTTTGCCCCAGTTTGTTTCAGTGCCTTACGTTCACATCTATAACTATGCTTCATGGTTATTGGCGGAGTGTCTGAAGTGACGTCTGTCATTCAAGGCTCGGTTCCAGTCGCCATATTGAATTTTAATATTCTTCGCTCTTTTTGGAATTCTTAGAAGAAAAATTTTAAATATCCGATTATACCTCAAATTGTATTTACATTTCGCTACATTACAGACCTTGCGATTTAGCTATTAACATATAATTGCACCGTAATGGGTGTGGCAATTTTTTTTACATTCGTAACTTGCCCGACAAATTGCGACTTAACTACACGTTACTTGTTCTATTGCTATGCTTGTATTCTAGCTCAAGGCAAATAGAATTTGCGGTATAGTCGCCGATTTAACATTTTTCTACCCAGAATACCAAAAAGCGAAAAATTATAAAATGCAATACGGCGACTGAAACCTAGCCTTAACTGTGCCAATCACAATAAGGTTACTGCAACGCCTCATGTCTTTGATTTGTGCGTAGAAACTCAAGATATGTCAGTTTTAAAACATCCAATCACTGGCCATGAAGCACACATGCACATGGGCACATGAGACACTGCATCAAATTGGGACAAAATTCTTTTCGCGAAAAGTTTATGTCCCTAACTATAGTGTACCGAGATCAGTGAAAGTCTCCAAATTAATTCCTTTTTGTTTGAGTATCTCACGTGATCAAGAAATCTTCAAACACACACCTCACGCTAAAACACAAGGCACACAAACGGGCCCTTTTTTTTTTTACTCCGGAAAGTAGACTTATAAAATACTACCACGACATTGCTTTATCAATAACAACCATCAACTACAATATCGATAGCACAACTTCAGAAATGGAAAATGGTGAAAAGGAGGCTATATTTATCTTCTTCATTCCCTGAGATATATTTATTTATTACTTTTTCCAGCTGATACATTGCAGTTTAAAGATGACATACTTTTCTCATAGAAACGTGAGCTGTAAATTGTATTGTATAGGTACTAACAAATTTTTCTTTTATTTTTAGGCTAGGTCATGCATACATGTATAATTTTCTGCAGCAGATATCCGGATGTGTAAGATTACGCTAGTTTACAATTCTTCAGAGAACGTTAAATACAAAGAAATTCGACAAGAATAGCGGCCTCACGTTTACCCGTTTAGCAGAAAATTAAATTAATTCATAGGTGTGTATAATAGTAAAGCATACAATCTTCTTTAACAACTGACACACGCGTAGCATTAGACAGCAAGTTGGATTTTTTTTTTTCGAAATTATTTAGGTTGATACGTTTCCTTAGTAACAACAAGGTGGATGTATGCAAGATGCGTCGGTACACATGAGTAGACAGTCCCTAATTAACGAGGCATATATAGGCTGTATCCTGCTGACATCAACACACGGTGTACCAGCATAACATCACTTCAAACCAACAGCTCGCAGAAATTATAGTTGATGGAGAAAAAATATAACGTGCGATCGCCACGTGACAAGGTTTTTGTAACGCGTGATATCATAGTTATTAAACTCCACAATGATTAAAGAGTTTAAACCAATGGTCATAAACCCGCGGCCCACGAACAGTTTTCCTGTAAGCAAAATAGTTTCTTGTTCCTAGCTAATCCCAGATACTCTTATTTTTACATTTTCATTAAAGAAAAATGTTTGCCACGCCAAACTTATTTGGTGTACCATCTTTCTCCTTGTTATCACAGTGTCGGTGTGCGATGTAACTATGCTGTGTTTCCTTCCCAGGGTCAAATAAAAATAATATATAGTGATGATAAAAAATTTGCCGATTTATAGTTGTGTGGCGTTATAATAATTGTCAAAAAAAATTCTACAACATTTCTGTCATGTTTTCATTATTCACATCTGTGGAGGCGTTTTTCTTGTGCTGCCTGCAGTACTTCGGGTAAGATATAACAACACTTTATAGAAAAAAAAAAGGTTAAAAAGTGCTGGTTTAAACAATGTAAATGTCTTAAAGTGTCCTGTGAAAACCAATCTTGCAATGTTGATAGTACTGTTGAGGAAATCCTCCTCGGATAAAACGTTTTTTGGACGTGTTCCAGCGCTGGAAAAAATGTGATTTCGACGATAGAAGAAGGTTTATTTCGGAAATTAGAATAGGTATAGATGGTTTCTTCTGTATAGGCAGTTCGGGAGAAAGTGAGTACTCAGAAAAGTCCTGCTGAATTTCTGTTTCTTACCGCTCGTGTCGGCTAACGACGGGTAATGTCTAACCTCTCTGGACACGACACTTACGTGTGTAAGATAATTTGTGCAGTCGGTACGGAACTCTATAATTTGATATAAAAATTGTTAGTTGTGTAAAATATGAGTGTACCGCTTTCAATCGATTTTATTTCAGTGTTGTTAAATTTAAATATAAAAATGCACGGAAATATATTCAGCAATTCGCTGCTAGCCATGCAAGGAGTAAGACAGCTGCTGCTAATATTGAACTATCAGTACGCCCGCGGTTTTGCTCGCGTGTATTACTCATATTGCCCGCGTGGAATAGTGTAACGTACACAGCAACTCTGTTTAAAATATTGGTTTGTGGTCATACGTACTCTAATTTTATGTCGTATATACATCAATCTGTTTCAATCAAAGATTTTTACGCCACAATCATAGTCATTCCCATCGCAATTCAATCAATTTAAGTAAAATTGTTACACGTGATACGAACTCGAAACCCACAACACCACAGATTTATATAGTAAGCCTACACATAGAACAGAGAGTATGCATAGAAGGTAAAGTCCCAGCAGTCTCTCTCTTTTTTTTTTTTTTATAAATGTTTCGTGCAGTGGCGATGCGGAAGCTTCCGCATCATCACTGCACCAAACATTACCCCCTTTAATGTGATTTAATTTGAGTGACCCCAGTACTTTTCGTGAGACAATTTGTATAGAGAAAATTTTTGAGATCCAAATGGACAAACACACAAATTTACACCCAGCCAGACCTGGGAATCGAACCCAGAACCCCCCGCACCAAAGCCGGCCGCTCAACCAACTTTTTTTTTTTTTTTTTTTTAAAAATGTTAGGCTCCTTGGCGAGGTCGCAACATCGCCAACGAGCCAAACATCCCCCCTTTACAGCTTTTGTATTTGACAATTCCCCAGTTGTGACAGTATTTCCTGACTCTGACAATTGAAAAGACGCTAACGGACAAACACAAATTTTACACCCAGCCAGACCTGGGAATCGAACCCAGAACCCCTCGTATCCAAGTCGGTCGCTCAACCAACTGAGCTACGGGGGTCGGTGCTCTGGAACCATGTTACTACTAGCGCTTATGCGAAAGAACTTCGTACTAACCATAAAATAAACTGGACGGTGTTGTACATAAACAAACAATTGTAAGTTACGTATAAAATAACTTTCTGCTTTGAAACGATCTTACAAAAAGAATTTTAATAATATATCATGTTATCATGAATATTAACCTTTAAAATAACTTTTATAAGACTGTTTCAAATCTAAAAAACTTTGTAGCATGGTTTACTGGTAACTAAAAACTGGCAATTGTTCTGTTTACGCGTGACACCGTCCAACTTTACCATGCTCAACAATAATTGGGTGAAAAAAAAAACTAAATGGCCTAAAACTAATAGGCCTACTTGATAGCAGTCTTCAAAATTATATAATACACAACATTACAATTCTCGACTATACTGCTGTATTTATCATAATTACATCAGTTTACTAAAAACCATTTAAAGCAATGCTTTGAACAAGATATAGAAAAACAGTAACTCATCGCTACAGTTCCTGTATTGTTACAACTTGAGACATTTGCAACAAAAGTTATGCTGAGAAAAATAAGGGGTAATAACTTTAATCACCTAATACACATTCACGTGGCTCGTTAAAATTTACTCCCTGATGATTCATACTCTTTCATAGGTTAATCCTTAATATTTATACGCGCAAAAGACACTTGCCTTAAAGATATACTGTTGAAGAGAAAGACTGTTCAATCTTTTTGCTCCAGGACTTCTACATTCTTCGGAAAAGTGTTTGTCACAAGAGAAAAATAAATTTTGAGGTCACCCAAACCAACAAATATTTAATTTGCAACACTTTGATCACATTTTCATCTTACACTGGAAATCAGTGTCGTACTATTCCTCGAATATATTAACAACGAGGAACGCAACATGTCAAATAAGCATTTTTTTAAAGAAATAACATCACCCACGCAAAAATCTACAGCAACAATTACATTACAAATCAACATGACTACCCGCGCAAAACTTCAACAGCTATCCTCTTTCTCTTTCCGTCGTTGCGAAGCTAGCGCTCATAGGAAGCACAGAGGACTAATTTCATGGTCTCGGTCTGGTCCTATTGAGTTGATACCTCCTGCCCGAACAAAATGCTCTAAGGCTGGCCCGTGAGTCTTCTTTCTTATGTACAAATCACAGCCAATAGAGGTTTATTTAAAAATAGGACTCGTAAAAAAACACTTTTGAATTATTTCTTCATGGTCATTTTTCCTTTTCGGGAGACTGTAACATTTTACTGTTTTTCACATCCTTCCTTAATTTTCTGATTTCATAAACTCCTAAATTTTATTTTTAGATATTTGCATAAGCTTCGTTCTAATAAAAAAATCATCTCGAAATCTAAACGGGCGTAAGAGGCACAGAGGATTAATTGGAAACGCATTTAATTTTTTAACGGCTTTCAATGACGAATTTCGAAAAATCCTGAAATAACTTCTTAGATATCTGCGTAAGCTGTGTTTTAAAGCAAAAACCATTTCAGTATTTCAACATGGTTTAGAGGACGCGGAGAATTTATTGGAAATACGTGTTTTTTTTTACGACGTAAGTGTTGGAATACCGAAAACTTCTGAAAATACTTTTTAGACATCTGCGTAAGCATCAGTTTAAAGAAAAAACCCAATATCTTAAGCGGTTTTAGAGAAATCAAGGATAATTGAAATACACATTTTACGGCTTTTCACCCCATTCATTTTCGAATTTGATATAATACGTTTGTTTGGGAAATGTTTTGAATTGAAAAAATAATTATAGCTTTCCAGGTTAACGAGATATTAGGGATGCTTTTAAAACACATTTCACACCTTTTCATCCCCATAAATTTTAAATCTAAAAAATTCCCCTCTTAGTGGGTGTCTACGGGCTAAGGGGAAGCAACATTCGAAATTTCATGGTTCTACACTGTAAAAAATTTTAAGGTAAATTTACTCTACATGTAATGGAAGCTAATTACCTCTACAAGTGAGGGAACGTTACTCAGCACGTGTCAAGGAAAGTTACTGAACTGACAGTGTAATTTTTCATTACATATTGGCGCAGTCCTCTAGGACAATTTGACATAACGCGCGAGCGAAACTTCCGAGTGGTTTGTGTGGCGAATTCACTACCTTGCGGAAATGTCCACACATATTCGGAAATCAGATTTCCCTATCAAGGTTTGGGAATATCACCATACATATGATGAGTAATATTACTAACTTTTTTTACAGTGTAGGTTCAGCGATTTGGGCTGGGAGTTGATGGATGAATCAGCGAGTTAGTGAGTGGTATTTCGCTTTTATTTATATAGGCTACAGATTTTATGTAGTTAACGATTAGTGATGTTTTTCCAAAGGTTAAAATGTTAATGCTCAGATTATCTCAAACGACCTAAATTCTAGTGGTGTCTTTGTCTGGTCGGGGGATCGCCCACGCTACAAGGGACAAGTGAACGTCGGGCGCGAAGGGGCCTTGTATTAATCGACGCGGGCGGTCGTGTACCATTCCATCCAGCTCCAATAAATTACTGCTTACTTACCGCACTGCCGTTTCCTTCTAGGCCTGGTCGTCTGCAGGATCCGCCTTTTGTTTCGGGATCGTTAATCTCTCCTCGGGAGGCCGCTGCCACTGCGAAGTCACGGGCTAGGGAAGAAATTGTGCGAGTTGGGAGAGCAGAGAATTCCTCCCTTAGCAGTCCTGGCCGACCATTACCCCCCTCAGCTCTGCAGGGTTGCGGACGTGTTACACGGTTTTTACATTTCACCTCCCCTCACCATCCCCCTGATCACCCCTGCGCGCTAATTACTTCCAATAAATCCTTTTTAGTTCGTAGACAAGAAGGGAATTAGAGCGGAACGTGTAACCCCCATCCCTCCTATTTTGTATTGTAGTCAACGTTTTCCTTATTTCATCCTCTGCATCCCGCGAAACAAATCCTTCTGGAGTAATTTGCTTTCAAATATTTAATTACGCATGCAAAAATATGCGCTACATCGCTTTGCGAGCATTTATACGAAATTTGAGTACCACAATTCCGAAATTTTTTCTCACTCTTAAGCCTGAAATACGTACAAATTATATATCCTATGAGTTTCAGTTCCCTACCTCAATATAAGCCGTGCAATTTCTCCAGGGGCGGATTTAGGGGGAGGGGCCATGTGGCCTAGGCCCCATATTTTTTACCATTCAAGTACAGTTCTCTGCAAAATATTACAAACTTCAAAGTTTTGTTAAGGAAATGCCTTAAATAGCAATATTTTTCATCTTAAGAACTAATT
>PNEQ01038490.1:0-45126 GCA_003012365.1 Medauroidea extradentata | reverse complement strand
ATTTCTCGTATGCTTACGTTTCCAGGGCAGCAAGCAGCCACCTTTCACCAACTGCCAAACTCTTCAATTAAGTTGTTCGGTTTTTCCAGTTGATTTTATTACTACATTGTACTATTGAAGATTCTTTTGATTGTCGGTTTCTCGTATTCTGGTTAATTGTACTTTATTCAGCTGACAATTTACCCTTTCACTTTGTGCAGTATATTATTACCTTTGAAACACTGACAAGGTTTGCATCAGTTATTTGAAAATGTTAAATTATCATAAACATTAAATTTGCTGTAGCTACTAGGAAGTAATTATCTAGCTCTATGGCAACCAATGTTAGGCCTACAGTTATATAAATGCAGATAAAGTGGAATAATAATATTTTTAACTTCCAGAATTCAAACACTAGTCACGATGTCAAAAATTTATAACATTTGATACCGTTGTAAAACAATATCAGATCCACGCATGTTATAGAATAGTTTTAGTTTGTTTGGCTCGTAAAAGCAATTACAGTGCATATTTATACAATTATTATTCACGTCTGAAACAATAGCGGTATTTTAGACACTTTTAGAGGTAACGTAATGGTTGTGGCATTAAAAATAACATGTAATATGACTAAATTATTTTTTGTTGTGAAGTTGCTGGTCATTAATTCATTATAAATGTTACGCATTTCGTTCGATAATGTTTTTAGAGTTCACTTGTGTCACTATACTTCTTAGTCGTCTGTACCATAAATATAGTACTCATAATCTTAGTTAAATTTTTCTTCTTCTTTGCAGCTGTGCTTGATACTTTACGTATAGCTGAATTCCTCTTGCCGATACTATATGCAATGAGCGAATTGTTATCTCCACTTAAGAAGATTACTAGTAGGGTAGTGATGAAGTCCGTTTCTATTTTGACCCTACGGAATAAATATGTTTGGCTTAACATAAACATTCTGAAACTTTTTCAACTCTTACCTTGCATTTGGTCTCATCTTTCAGTAACGTATTGTTGTAAAACGAAAATACCTAGTTCCATGATTTTCTGTTCGTATAGCTTTACTCACATTCTTTAAAATTTGTTATCACAAGTGACAAGTATGGTTGTATACATATTAATTTTCAGATAACATTTTGGAAATAATTTGGCCAAAGCACGTGCGTCGATTACTAGAGGTTTGATGTTTATCAACTTCCTGCTCCTTTCTCCAACAAGACAAACTCTCTGTTGTAAGAAACATACACTTGGCAGCCAGCCAGTTTAATATACAACGGCTTCACGAGCAGTACACTTTGGCAAGAACATTAACACTTGCATTATCTTCTTGCAGTAGATTACGTAAAGCTGGCTGTCCTCTCATAAGATATTTAAAAGGGAAAATATATTTACACTAGCGATTTAAACACATTCTACGTTTAAAAAATGGTGTCCCTTCCATTTATGATTATGTACTACAAAAAAATTACTCATATTGGGAAAGGCAGTGGAATACAAGCGTCCGTTATTCACAGACGGTAGTTTTGTTTCGCATTCGTGTCCATTAGTTGTTTAAATTGTTGAGAAAAGTAACACTGCCTTGCGCACCCGTTTTTCTGACACGTATTTTAACGGATTGGAGTTACATTATTTGACAATTATTTCCTCTACGTTAATGGGTAAACGATAGTGTAAATTATGAAAGAAAAACACAATCCAGTCGCTTAGTACAATCGGTAATGGCGCTACCACGCATGACCAGCAAACATGTTATGTTGCTAGCTATAACATAACGTCTGCTTATCAGGCATTGAGCGACTTACCGTTCACATTCAAGATCCATGGGAAGCCGTACCACGCATTATTGTAATAAACTTATGTCGCAATAAACTTTGAATAACAAGCACACATTTCATCTAAGGGCTTGAAAGCAGTGACATCAATTGTTTGTGTATTTTGCTTTGAATATAAATACAGTTTTTTAAAATAACACTTCCGAAAAAATACATACAGTACATCTCCTGCACTAAGGGCTTCAGCTTGTTAGTTACTATACTTACCATGTGTTAACATTAGAATTTTTGTGCTGCTAAATTATTTCAGAACTAAAATTAAGCGGTGTGTCTGTTAGTGGTACCAGTTTTCTAGTCGTGAAATGTTGCAGATTCTTATAATTTTTATGCACGTAATCTCCGAAATTATTATAGACTCTGTTCAGCTAAATAAGCGCAATTTCACTCAACCTGGCTACGAAGAAGTTGAAATATAAATTTTTTTTCGCATTAAACCATCATTATATCCTTTTCAGAATAACCACCTTATTACATTCTCGTACCGAAAAAAAAACGTATTAAGAATACCATTTAAGTTGAAATTTTTACTTAGGGGTCTACATATTTTTTCCTCTGATCAAAAATTATTGAGTTTATTTAATGGCTTGGTTTCCATTACGCGTTTATTCCCAGTTATGTTTCCTATAGTTTAGAAAGTTTTTCATAGTTATCATGTCCTTCCTGCCGACCAAGTACGCAGACAAATAAAATAATAAATGCTCAAATTTCACACGGCTGAATACTACGAATGTAATTGAAAAGTTGGGCACTTTGTTGATGCGTACATTATTACAGTCGTATTTTCTTTTTTTTTTTTTTATTCATACAGCAAACTGTATAATAGCAAATTCAATTTTAAGTAATTTTGTTAGGTAAGTAAAATCAAACGTTATTAACTTGATTAAGTATGTATCAATTAACCACCGATTCAAAGATATTTCTGATAATGTATTTAAACTATAAATTATACCATGTTTGAATTGAAGAACGAAACCCATGACTATATGTAATCTCCTGAGCACAATTTATCACTCTGTACTTGTTTTCACCCTTCGAAAGAGTATGAGTAAATTTCGTGTTATTTTTTTTTATTTCCATACGTATTGAAATTATAAGTTTAAAGTGTAACTAAGATAATCATCAATTCAAATGAGAGACAAGTATAATTAGACTTATTTCCGTTAAAGGATAATATTTAAGGAATATTACAGTTTTATGTAATTATCTAAACAAGAAAACGAATTATGTTAAGCAAAGACTCATTTTAGGCAAATTATGACACTTTTTAGTTTCGTAGATCAGTAATGTTTTAGAAAACTCGTCTACTAGACAAACACATAAAATGATAAAAACAGAATTATTTCTGGTTGTTGCGTCTATCCTTGGCAGCACCCACAGCAGAGCTTCTCTGCGTGGGTAAGTATATCAGAGCGAATGGCCACAGTACATTAGTGGCGCCGCGGCGGAATCGTGGTCAGCCCACTCACCTGCCACCAAGACTCGATACCTGGCGGGGTCGGTCCCCGAACTTTCGCACGTGGCAATCGTGCCTGACGATGCCGCTGGTCGGGATCTCCCGTATCCTCGGTCCCTCTTTTTCCGGCACCTCTATATTGTAGGTACTCATTTCATGTCATACTCCTAGGCAAGTAGCTTCCTATGTACGTCCAGATGTATAGGTCATTCGGAATTAAGTGAGCACTAAAAATTTAACTTTTGAAAAATATCACTAGCCGTTGTTGCACACAATTCAGGATTAACTATAGTTGCATTTCTGCTCGTATGGTTGGCAGTGCAACTACGCAATGTAGTTCCGTGTGTTTTCCTATTCAAATCCCACAATACAGAAACAGAATCGACCGAAATTGACATAATTGTATTTTTATATAATAAATAAATATTTCTTATTCAACTGTATCGATTCATACTGACTGCGCAATTTCATCTCATACGCGCAAACATCAAGTGACGTGTCCAGAGGGGTTAGACACGTCCCGTCGTTAGCCGTTACGCGCGGATGTATATGAATTGGCTGAAACTATATCTTTAGCAGGGGTTTTTTTGAGTGCTCACTTTGTTCCGAACCGCCTATTAAGTATGCTGTTCGGTATTTGATTCCCTTGCGCTTGGGTAACCTTCCCATAACATCGTTACCTTATTACTAAAAGCTCGTAACTCCATTTCGCATCCATTCAGAAAAATGGAGAGAAAAATTATCTTATTTCCCTCACACTGAGAAAAATTACATAATTTTGTACAACATTATTATAAATAAAATTTTTATACCTACTATTAACAAAATTTATTTGTATATAACTTATTATGATGGTTCAAAAAAGGCTCGAATGTCCAATCTTAGTAATATGGAGTTACGAGCTTTTAATATTAAGGTAACGATATGTATTATTTAGCAGGCCTATGTCAGTGTGGAGTAGCTGCTGGTCAAACGGAAACGTTTCAGAAACGTAAACGTGTAGTTGCCCTCGATGTAGTGTGCCTTTCTTAGAGAAATAGGTAGAGCTGCTAGTGATTTTTGGGGAAAAAATAATGCAACATTTTGTTTCAATACCTCACGTTCACATCTGTAGCTGTGCTTCATAGTTATTGACAGCGTGTGTTTGTGAACAGGCGTCACTCGTTTAACTTGGCCATTGAGAAAAACATCACTGCAACACCACACGTCTACTATTAGCAGGTAGATCCCAATTACTGCAGATGTGCACGTGAGGTACCGAAACAAAGTGTTGCTTAACTATTTTCACCAAAAATCACTGCGTCTAGCAATATAATAGATAGGGCTAGGAATATTTCGCGAGTTCAACGACCAACATGCTAGAATCCATTAGCCTGTGTATAACTAAGCGCTACCATTTGTCCATTGCTACTCATTCAGACAGCAGGCAATGAACGAATAGACGGGGCTTGAGTATACAGGACATTGGATTCTAGCATACGGATGATTGAACTCGCGAACTATTTCTAGCCGTAATAATAGGGCATTGTTAGGAACAGAAGCCTTGATAGCTGAGCGCCATTGTAGTTGGACATAGTTAGAGATGATGGTTTATCGCGGGAAAACTTGACAATTTGCTGGATTTCAACACACGTTCAGCTTTACCAGAAAATTACTGGATTCAGCTTGTACTTGGAGCTGTTATCCTATTTGACTGAGCCAAAAATAATACCAATATGGAAATATTTGATGCCTGTTGGTCTGCATGAAGCTACGTTGTGTCACAAATATATCACCCAATCATATATGTTGCAATAAGAAACTACAGCGTTTTCAGGGTGATGCTGTCCCATAACATTTTAGTGCTATACTATCATCTCTAGGTAAATTCAATGGTTGGTACAGTCCGGCCTGGGTGTCTCTGCTCAAGTTTTCATTCGTATATACAAACCTCCCGCCTACCCATTTGAAATATACGTACCTCCTGCCTGACCACTCGAAATATACGAACCTCCAGCCTGACCATTCGAAATATACGAACTTCCCGCCTGACCATTCGAAATGGGCTTTCGGTATGCGTAAACACATCTCTCGCCTAGTATACGAGGTAAAGCTGCAACTCTACTGGTAAAGAGCGGTTAGACAGGGTTTTTTTTCGCAAACGAGCATCCTAGAAAACAGAAGCAAACTACTATCAAGACTTTCACAGCTAGTTTTTGTTTAAACGTTTTCGACTGAAGTTTAATTTTAAATGGCAAATTTAAGGTTTACACACTGTGTAATCAAATTATTATTTTAAGGATAAGTGTTTCTTTAAATTAGTATCTTCAGTATTCCATTATATAACACATTTTCAAAGCATTAACAAGTTTATGTTATTAGCATTGTTTACTTTATATATTACACAACGTATAATATAGGCGTGTATACATTCCTTATCTAATAAATTTGCATCAAAATGCGCTTATGAAAATTGTAAGAGCCTAAAAAATTACAAAGTCTAAAATTAAATATAAGCATTCGTATACAGGTGAGTCGGGCGGAAAGGTGCATGCTTTGATGGGTGATAGTACAGGTGATTCTGAACAAAACGTTTCTAATAAACATATGCCTTTTTCTTAACCGTTTCACAATACATGTTCAAACACTCCACCACCAACTTCAATGCATTTTGCTGCTCTAATAGACAGCTGCAGTGTTGCTGATCTGAGCTCATTAGTACATTGCTTTACTTGAGCACAAGCACGGTAAATACGAGCGAGAAGTTCCTCTCTTGTGTCCACCCTGCGCGTGTAGACTAAGCCAACCCCACACCGTGTGGAAATGTACACAATTAAACAAAACATACGATAACAGTATCGTGATTTACCGTCACCTGCACATTTCCCGTTCCTTGTTGTTTTCATTTGGTTTCTCTGAAACGGTTAAGAAAAGGGCATATGTTTATTAGAAAAATTTTGTTCAGAATCACCAGTACTATCACCCCTGAAAGCATGTGCCTTTCCTCCCGACTCATCCTGTATGTATACCGACTGTAACATTAAAAAAGAATTTCTGTAATATAAATTTCTGTCAAAACGTTCTACATGTTAACAGTACTTTGCCATAAAAATTAAATTAAACTAAATTTGTTTATCCCGAGACTTTACATGCATAAAATCGTTATCATAACCCCCTAGCTTGAAACTACAGGCAGATACTATATAAACTTAAGTGTTTGTTAGTTGAAGACATCGTTTTACAAGTCTTACAAAAACAATCTGTAGCTGCCAAATAATTTTTATTTATTTATCTTTTACCCATCTAAGGCGATTTGCGTTGAAGTTATAATATATGTTACATACGTACTAAACACTACATTTATGTTTAAATAACGTAATATTATTGTTCACTTAATGTAAAAGTGCAAGGCAAAAATACGTGTACGGGAGTAATTTCTATAAAATTACGTGGTTCGTTATTCCATCACAATAAGAAGGAAAAAAAGAACGCTTTAAGTTGTTCGTACCGATTACTATGGAAAATCACTAAATATTTCGTAGAGTTATGTTTATTACGTGGAATCATACTTGTTTTTACTGAAATTTAAGAAAGTACTTCACCTCTGCAACTTGTTTCGAACCCAAAAAATGTCCGTGTCAAATATACATCATACCATATCAGTACACAAGCTATACAGAAACGTTCAATAAAAACAGTTATAGTCAGCAGTTTTATTTTTCAGTTTTAAGTTATTTCCTTTATTTTTGAAGCCAATAAGCTGTATTAAGTTTCGGCTTCTGGGTTGAGGCCATGTCCATCGGCTTGTCCACGTCGCTGCAGCTGAGAAAATATCAACCGTAAACCTAACAAAATCCTAGAAACCTACATTGAACTATACCGCACATACATTCCACAAATAAAAAAACAGGGTCATCGCTTGAAGTCCCATTGGAAAACTATCTCTACGAAAACGTTGCACGCTAGTTTAGTACATCGTGCCTATAGAGGCCATGAGGTGTTTGACGGACGTGTTATATTCGACTTATCACGCCTTTCCCGCTTCCGTGCCTCAAATGTAAAAAAAAACTAAGGTCCAATAACTCTTAACGGTGTTGTGTATTTACTGCTCTATTGACAATTTTGATTCAACATTCGTTTTACAACTTTTAGAGTAAAAACTGCCTTAAAAGTACTTGTTCCAGTTGAACAATTATTACAGTTATAGAAAAAAAGGCCCAGTTAACATAAGAAAATAATTCATTAGAATTTTAAAAGGGTATAAGATAAATGAATGTTACACAACTCAAATAGACTTGTAAAATATGTTTACGTGCTAAAATTGTTTTATTTCACTCGTTGTGATACTGTATTTCAATTCCTTAGACGTCGAATCCCCACATCGCTGCGGAACCCACAAAAAACGTCATAACTCCCAAAATTGCAAACAATACCCAGTTTCCCGCTCTGCCGTCAGCATTGTGAGCTTAAATAAACAGATCAGAACGGAAACACATTCTGGAAGCTTTCGTTTGGAGATGAATAATTGCCCGTGTTTGGCGAGCCCCGTATTCAATTTCGCTGCACAGCGCACAATACTACAGCTGCAAATAAAATTTGCGGAAGTTACACTTACTTTTGAACGTACCTGGAGCGCAGGAGAAATTAATTAAGTGTAAATACCTTTGCCTTTGTTTTAACAGCTGCACATGGCCGAGTCAGTTATATTTCATGTACAGCATATGAAACATTGATGACCCTTCGTGTGTATTCGGGGTTCCATCATTGTGAATTGCAATTATTGGAAAACGTAGTTAGTTATGGGGTCTTGCAAACTGTATCGAATATTTAATTATTGATTTGTATCATGTTCTGCAAAATAATAACTTTATATTTTAGTGTTAGGAATTGTGAATTAACATTGAATGATGTAAATATCGTACCTTGGCCAAATTCACTAAATAATGCTAATTTTATTTTTTAGGCGAATTTAAGGCAAGCAAAACAGAGATTACTATTTAACTGCGTTTCTCCAAAAGTTAACACTGGTATTCGTTGGGTGCATGAAGGTCATAACACATTCACTTCGAACTCTTTAACATATTAATTACCAGGCATTACATTTCTCAAGAGTACAAATAGTGCACATTAAATGTGCTCATTTGTATTCCTCACCTGTATTTAACATTTGGTTCACTTTTGGTAGAACAGGTTTTTTACGTAAATCAAAAATGAAAGCAATCCATTCACTCAACTGCATTTGTTAATTAAAGAAGTAAGCTTAAAAGTTGGTTGGTTACTAAATAAACAATAACTATTTTATTAATATCAGGTCAGATATTGGTGCAAAATAGTGGTATTTAATTTCTAATGATTTTACTTTGACGCATTGGTAATAACTATTTATAAGCCGAATGTTTGGAACAAAATGGTGCCAATCATATTTGGCTAAATATTATGTCTTTCACAAAAGTTTCCCTGGAAACAAATTGCTAAAAATTAATTCAGTCACACAGCAAAGGAGTGGCAAAATATACAAGAAGTTATTTGCAAATTTACAGAAATATTGGCTGACGTAAAAAAAATATTGAAAATTTCTTAGTACTTTTACCAATTCGAGCAACATGAACCTGTAAAGTTTTAAACAGTTCTAAACTTGTTCTAAATATTGTTTTGTTCGCCATTGCGGGCTTTATAGGATACGTATCTTTCGCGTTTTTTTTTACAAAAGTCTACTGCAATATGAGAAGACTGTAACTGCTGCGAAGAAGATACGTATCCAGCTAGGAAGCTGGTGTAGTTGTAAACGTCCTCGATAACGTTAAATATTCTGTAACGTAATTTCATGTGTAAAAGTACAAACTAATTTTAACGCCTTAGACAATGAAAATAAAGAGTTGAGTATGCACTGAACATCTATTGCTGTTATGTAGTTTTGTGTGCATCATATTAATCAGCATGCTAGTTCCGAACATACACATTTTTTTAATTTGTTATTTTACCTTACGTTAATGTATACTGCAGTACTATTCTTGATAAACTAAATAATTAATTCTTTAAATTCTCAAAAAAGTATCGATGTATACTAATATTAATTGGTGATTAAGCACAACTCGTAACTAAGTGTAATTACGGTTACTTCATTCTTTGTACGATTGACACAGAGTTTTATAATGTAAACATTAAAGTATCGTATCGAAATACAAAAATCTTAGACTAGTGTAAAATTTAAACAATTTCTTTATATTCATTAAATTCCATAATATTTTAGAGCGACTAGCTTTACGCTGACTGTACTATTAAACATAGCACACGCCAGCAGGAAAAGTTACGGTTCTTTTTCTCGCTTTTTTATACCTAACTGTTCGACTAAACGCTGCAATTTTATTTTCGTGACATTTCCGAATAGACGATTTGGCCAATGAGGTCAGAACAGATTGCATGCTGGAGGAATCATCTATTTTCGCACAACCAATTGCCAGTTTGTCATAAGGCTCAATGCACTGGCATGTTTGTTACATGATACATACCGAACCCTGTAAAACATTGCTATATATTTAACGTGGTATAGCAGGGTTAACAACTGTTATTTTAAGAGACGCAAAGTTTCAAAACGTGCAATGACTTTAAAATTAAAATTATTGCGTTGAAAAGTCCGTCACTTCTAATTCTTGCTCGCTGATTTATTTTTCTGTGTGTTTTAACTATGCATTTATTATTAAACCAATATTGCATAGTTCTTTGGCAAATTTATTGTTAGATTTCAAAACGTTGTAGCCTATAGAGCAAATCACTTAATATCGCAATGTAGTTTATAGGCCTAGGCCTGCTTTGAGCCTCACATAGAACTAGGCTTATAAAAATAGTTTATGTCTTTAACAGCTACAAACAATTTGAAAAAACCCCCAGGCCCGTTCATGACATTAACAGGCATGATATGATGTAATAATATTTATTACGTTCACGTACGAGTCAATGTACACTTTTAATTATATTTTCGTCCACCCAGATTATTTCTGCTAGTAATTCGGAATATGTACCTCCCTTGTGGATTATCTTACCACTTACGAGGATAATAATTAACAACCCAAAATCATTTAAGAACATATTTAGAGGAAGACAATGTTTGATTATTCACTGTAATGGTTTCGTGGATAGATTTTTTTCCACGTGGTTGAGGAAACTGTGAGATGAATTTTAGGTTTAACTATGCAGCACTAACCTAAGACGATTGGGGGAAGATTGATTTTTAAAATTAGAACAGCCAGTTAATTTTCTAGACATTACTTCTGATTTGTTAGGTATTAGAGTATGTATGTACTGGTCGATTTGCGTTCATATGGGTACATGCATTCCTATATTTAAAGTAAAGTGTGTTTGCCAATATGTAGATAGGCCTAAGCTTTTTGTTTGTTTCAAGGAAATGTGTTTTAATATTGACATATACCTATACATACAAATATTCTGTACTAAGAATCATCAAATGATCTAAATGAAGTTATTTTTCCTCTACTAACCATAGTGGTGTTCCCGACGGATAATTTATGCTCTTAGGAATAATTCATTTTATTTGGCTTGTTAAAAAAACACATGACAAAATTATTTGCAGTACATTTGTTTTGGAACAGTGGTGTTTGTATGTCAAAATTTGTTACGGCATAAATAAATAACTTGTAAGTGTATACTAATGAAACAAGATTTTTGCTATAGGGAAACTTGTATTATGACGTGAGAAAATTCATTATCGACCCACTCATTTTTATAGCGTTTCTATTTGTTTCTTGCGTTTATTACAGAACAAAATAGGAAAGAACCATGACGTGCCTAGTTTATACTTGTGTTTTTCATAAGAAGTATGCAACCAAATTTTCTCGCTTTTGAACAGTGGCGCTATTGATTTATCATCAAGGTAATATGTATTTTAAAAACTTCTGTAGTTGTCGTATGTGAAAAACCAGTAATTTTGCGACTCCGAGTGTATTAAAATAATTAATTAACATGATACATTTTCCGGCAGAGTTTGTGCAAAATCAGCTGTTTCTATCAACGGCCAAGTCGTCCATTCTACCACTAGATCACGTTGAGTGTGTTATCTAGTATAATCACAGAGATTACGGTTTAAAGGCAAATGCAGCTACATGTGCAATTAATAAATACTATGTATATATAATTTTAACCACGAGATTTTACTGTTAACGGAATGCTTTCTACGAAGTTGTTAGAGGCTGCAGTTAGCCAGCCGTCATTTTTAACATACTAGGTTAAAATATCTATGAATGCCTGTATACTTACTGACATGCAGCAGAGGAATATATTTTACGAAAAACTAATACAAAGCAGTGCATCCAAGTCTCAGCACGTTATTGCAAACCAACTATACCTTTAAGTTGTCCCATTACTACCAAGATAACCTTTTGCGATAGGGAAAATCTAATTAAATGTAACAGGTTATTTCTCTTAAAATGTCACGAGAATCCCGCACATATGTCGAATATGTTTATACTATTTAATTGTCGCTTACACAGCTTTTTACACGTAACTAACAGATCAAATTTATAACTCAGTACACTTGTTTAAAAGCACTTTTTCACGTAAATCCGTTTTTAAATATTTATGTTCTGATACTCAGGTAGTATAAGTTCCGTTACTCAAGTCTCGTGGAGCAGACGAAGCTACGCAATCGTAAAAATTTATCTGATATTCGATACAGCATTCAGTTCAACTGGCTTGCAGCAATATCCTTAGCTTTGTTTTTCTTCTGAGTCACGGAAACGGGGAGGGCGATAAGTCGACTCCAATACGAGTATTAAACATAGCTTCGCCTCTAAGCGCAGGGTACTATAGTAACATGCAGTGTCGTCGTAGAAAGTGTTTTACAATGAGAATTTGAGCAATGGCACCGTGATTTTATTTGTGGAAAAAATGTATTAAAACACAACGTAGATCTCTATAATTTTTTTACGATTACTTCTAGTATATTTCCAGATAAGAAAGTGTAAAGAAAAAGCTATTTTTACCACATCTGAGGACCTGGCAATCATATTTTTAATAAGCGGGCGGTATTTTCGACACGATAGAGGTTTATTTTTAAGTGTGTGTTTTAATTGTAAATAAATGAATTGAGAATACGTGTAATAGTTACACATGAAGAAACACTTTTCATACCACGCTTCAGCACAGCTCATGCACCTGGTCCAACTAACGCTTAACACTATACAAATTCTGCTACTATATCAATAGGAAACGAAATTTAAACTATTACAAAGTCAACATGTCACCGAGAGAGACGCATAGGAGAGAACTACAGCACACTAACAAGACAACGAATATACATCTTGATTGTAAGCTGTAACTTGCGCAGGTAGGTCTTCGTTCTGTCAGTTCCGTTCCAAAAGTGTATTTGACACAGAGTATAAGACTGACACTTATCTGTGATAGGTTCTATCTTAAAATTTTGCAGCCAGGGGTTACTACTTTACAATAGCATTGTAGATATTGTAATCTGACAATATATACATTCGTCGATTAAAAAACTATTTCATAAATTATTAATCTTAATATATAAAGTGAAGTGTCATGACTGACACACTCACTCACTCGCTCACTCATCAACGCACAGCCCAAACCGCTAGACCTAGAACCATGAAATTTTGAGGGACTCTTCTCCATGCCCCGTAGGCACCCACTAAGAATGGATTTTTCGAAATTCGATAACTGATGGGGTTAAAAGGGGTGAAATGTGTTTTGAAAGAATTCCTGATATCTCATTAACTGGAAAGCTGTCATAATTTTTTTAACTTCAAAATATTACCCAAACAAATGCATATTTGTGAATTTTTTGATTTTACGAAAATACAAAATTAAGGGGATGAAAAGCCGTAAATTACGTTTTTCATTAATCCGTGATTTCTCCTAAACCGTTTCAATTAGTGAGGTGAATTTTTCTTTAAAATGATGCTTAAGTAAATATCTAAAAATGTGTCCTTGTAAATATAAAACGTGTTTTTAATTAATCCCACTTATCTCCTGAACCAGTGGAAATATTGAAATGATTTTTGCTTTAAAATAAATCTTACGTAAACATAAAAAATTTAATTTCAGGATTTTTCGAAATTCGTCCTCGAAAGCTGTTAAAAAAAATATAATGTGTTTACAAATAATAATCTGTACCGCTTATACCCGTTGAGATATTGAGATGATTTTTTTGATAAGAATGAAGCTTATGTAAATATCTACTAATTAAGTTCAGGATTTTATGAAATTCGAAAATTAAGGATGTGAAATGCAATAAAATGTTACAGTCTCCCGAAAAAAGCGGATGATAATGGAGAAATAATTCAACAGTTGTTTCTTTTTGCCAACCTACTCATAAATAAAACCTCTTTGTACTGTAGTATGTGTACATACGAAAGAATTATCGCGACCTGCCTTTAAGCATTCACTCAGGTTTTGTATAAAGTTTGAGGTGTAGAAGGGGGGGAGGTTACGGGTTCATATCCCGTGCAAGACTTTGCTATGGGAATTACTATGACATCATACGAGCATATTGTGCGTGCTCTAGACTCAGCTAAGACAATTTATAGTTCACTGTTATTGAGTACGCTTCATCACATATTTTATCCTGAGTTAGTGTTTACATTACATGATTTCACGCGACAAAGCCGCAGCCGGGCAGATATTTTATAGAGTAATAAACGTGAATTAAGAAACAAATATGTTCTGCAATTAAAGTACGCTCAGCGAAGTGGACTGGACAAAGCTTTTTGTATTTGTTGTTTTAAAGATATACAGAGAGTATAGTAATACCATCAATTAATACGTAATTAAAAGTTAGTTACTCTTTTCTATAGTACACGCGGACGAAGCCGCAGAGGGACAGCTAGTATCTACATAAATATAAAATGAAGTACCCCACTCACCAACTCATCAACGCCGAGTCTAAACAGCTGAACCTCGAAACACGAAATTATGAAGGTGGCTTTTCCTCGCAACGTATGATCCACAGATACGTGTTTTTTTTTTCGAAATTTAAAAATTAAGGTGCTGCGCTGCCACAAAATGTGTTATCAATTAACACTCGATAACCTTAAAACCCGTTAAGGTATCGAATTGATTTGTACTTCAGAATGAAGCTTACACATTTGCTTAAAAAAATAATTTCATGATTTTTCGAAAGTCAACCTTTAAGGGAATTAAAAATGTAAAAAGGTTTCAATTATTCCTCTTTGTCTCGTCATTTTTAGTGATGTATAGATGATTTTTGAAATTAAACTTAGGTACATAAGTACATAAAAGTAAATGTTACATTTCTTTTAATTCAACAGTTAGGAGGTGTAAAAATGTAAAATGTTACAGAAATGCCGAAAAGCCAACATGATAACAGAGAAACAATTTAAAAGTTGTTACACTTTGCCGTTCTGTTGAAAAGTATACTTCTTCGGACACGGGGTTGTGTTATACATGCTTAATGTTTAAAGAATTCTTATGACCTTGTAGTTGTTTGCAACGGAAGGAGGTTTTGGGTTCAAATACCGTGTAAGGCACTGTGACAGGGTAATACTGTGGTGCATTATAGGCTCATATTAGTGGCTGATGATAGATTAGTTATTTTCCCATATAAAGCGTACAACAACATTGTTAAATGTTCAAATAAGTATATAGTGGACGTGAACACAACGTTGACAATCGATGTCGGTGAGGGGTGACATGAAGTGAGTACGGAGCAGCGTCAGATATGAAAATCCAGGAAAATGGGAGATCCTTGAGAAAAGTCACAGACCTGCGGCATCGTACACGCGTGTTTCTCACATTAGAAAGTTCGGATGACTCAGCCGGGAACCGAATTCAGGTTACAACAGTGTCGATAATTTTTAAAATAATTATGAGCGAACCTGCGACCGGGCAGCTAGTACGAGTATGTTTATGTTACCTTTCATTCACGAGTGTGATGCCTCAACAGTAAAACGTTGGACTCGTGTTCGGCGGGACCCAGGTTTAATTCCTGACTCCGGTCGCCATCTTGCTTTCTGTCTTCCATGGTTTCCCCAAATCACTCCTGGTGACTGCTGGAATGGTTCCTTAAAAGTGAGTGCTAGCCACCATCTTGAATTTTTGAAATTTGTGCAACAACTTTCCTTGTGGGTAATTTTTTGGAACTTTAACCTAACCACGGAATATAATACATAGTGATAGAATTTTAGACACCGAAAGTAAGTTTTGTAGTTACTGCTTTTACAGATCGAATTACAGTTAGACAATTCTTATTACTTTCTTAACTTAAATTCGATCTGTAACAACAATAACGGAAAATAAATATTTATTGTGTCTAAAATTGTATCAATATGTATCATATTCCGAAGTTGGGTTAAAGTTTCAGAAATTTACCCATAAGAAAAGTTACGACACAAATTAAAAAATTCAAGATGGTGATTATCACTCACTCTTAAGAAAGGCCATGGCTAAGGTTAATTCTACTACAGGTTAAAAAGAAAATACATTTTCTTATGGGAGAGCTTGGCACAGGGAAAATTTCTGCCTCTAGTTTCGCTTCGATCGCTAAGAGACCAGATAAATACGAAACCTTAGTAAAATTAAATTTAAATAAACTTGGAAATTATATTTGTCACTTAATTTAATTTTCAAGTTAAAAGAAACCAATTTCGCGTTTAAAATGATCGACCTAACGTAACTGAAAATTCAGGAAAGCTCTGTGATTGGTCAGTTTGGTGCATTAGCGATACCAGCGCTCAAGTGGCAGAAATTTTCCCTGAGCCAAACTTATAACATTGATCTTTCTAACCTGTAGTAATATTAACCTTAGCCATGGCCAAGTCCAGTCCTCGAGTCATTTGTAACAGTCTCTAGAGACCTTGCTGTCGACGAGACGTGAAGTAAAATAAACCTTCTATCGTGTCATGTTTAGTGTGCTCGAACTACGCCTGCCGGTTGAGACGATATGCAACCCAAGCGTACATCTCACAGCGCAAACATTAAACACCGACATCGCCGTCCGACCACAGAATAAACAAAAACATTCGAAGCAAACTATCATGTTGGTACCTTTGATGTGGACGAACACGACCGTTAATTGGCTAGAAACGATCAACCATCATAACACTGGTTAACATGCTAACGGTGTTTGTTCAACGTTTTGGCCCATTAGGTAAATACGATATTTTTTGTGTGTTCAGTTTGAAATATGTTTTCTATAAATACTTGTGATTTGCTTTAATCGTGAATTCACATTAAGGTTTAAAAACACAGATATTGCATGAATTGTGCGGATTATGGAAGTGACAAATAATTTCGGCCAACTTCTGTTTTTTAACACCAGGTATTAATTTTTATGTTTATTGTGCTTTGCAGAAAGTAATCAATGTTGTTGACTTATTCCTTATGGGATATTTCATGTTATGTTTTTTAGTTTATGGACGTATTGACTACAGTCAAACTAGGCTTGTTTTCTCAAGTTTTCATTTTACGTTGGTTTTATTGTAGTCTCATTCGAAGATTTCTGGGACGACATAATAATGCAATGGTGAGTGTCCGCAATAGCAATGTACGTTAAAACGAATACTTTTAGTCACTATTCCTCGTAACTTCTCCGGAAAGGATCTTTAAGCTATTGTGTTTCATTTCCACGAACAGTCTTATAACAAACGAATTCTCAAACAGGTTGTACTAGTCTGGCAACAGGAAGTAAGTTATTTCAACAATGACGGGATGACACTTTAAAAATTACCAAGAGTTTTGTAAACTGTTTGCTTCCTTTCATGTGGACAGTAATGATATCAATCACTAAGTGCGAGGACTTGTGAGGTTATTCGTTTGTTTTATTCTGGTTACGTGTTCGTTTATGAAAACATTTTCCAGAAGTGAATTGTCACATTTGTGTTAATGTTATCAAACAGTAAATAATTTACACAAGTATATTTTATATTTTTATCATAAAGTCACCACAGTCCTTATACATTTGAAGTAAGCGTATATCTTAATACGACACCTTAAGAATAAACATAGTATCTTGATTACATGCGATTATTTACGATGCCGCTGCTCCGTTTCAGACAGTGTGGTAAATATTGAGACCTGTAATCTTTATATCTTCTCTTTTTTTTTTCTTGCATCACATGCCTACGGTCTCGTTGCGCAGACGTTGAAGTCAGTGAGCAGTCAGCATTTGAAGCCTTAGTATACGCCTAACTAGGAATGATTGTCCACTCGTTTCCTAAAATGTTAATAACTACAGCTTCACGGTGTATCTAATGCTTAGAGTAAATATAGGGTAGAGGTAGTATCCTCTATACAGCTTCGTACGGAATTGTGTGTTCAACATGAGTCACGTGACTTTAGTGAAATATGCGCGGGAGATTTGAAATAACATTGAGAGCCAAGATAATAATTGCTAAGTAATCACAACTATGTTAGGTTATTTTGGTACCTCATGAATTTATGAACTAAGGAGAGCATACTACTATATTATCGTATAGTGTAATTGCGTAGAAATTTCAGAACGACAAATGTAAACAATGTTTGCCATGTTACTATTTTCCTTAACACAGCTGATTTTAGTAAAAAGTAAATATTAGCTACGTACTTAATATAAGGTTTTGAACCGAGATCTTGGTAGCACCACATGACTAAATATATATTCTGGAAGGTACGCTATTAGTTTCAAACAACACGACTGCATTTTTACGCCGAAAAAACATAAATAAACAGTACCAAACTCTCGAGACCATGTTGGACACACATTTCTGACGTCATGTTCCCTCTACTATATATTACCTCTATGATCTAATGGCAATGGGCATAATGCGCCATACTTGTAAGAGAAGTAATTTCTTGACGAATGAACGGACGTTCGCCAAATAAAAGAACACACACTTCAAAATATGTTCCGATGTTTTTAAATATCAGGTCAGAATATTATAAATATGTTTAAGAGCGCCACGAAACAAGCACATGAAATTTGTTGCAGTGTGTTTTAAACACTTTTTTTTTTTCGAAGTTTTTCCACGTTGGTCGATTCTGCCAACAGAAAAAAATAAAACTCACTTCGGACAAGGATGGAATATCTTTCTTAAAACACCATGGCCATAAAGAAAAAACTTTCTAATCACACCGGCATAACTGAAGACAGTCTTCTCAGACAGCCGTACTTATACAAAACGTAGTAACCGGACGTAAGCGAAACTGAGACAAAATCGTGAAATTACTTTCCACACACAAAATTATACACTCATCGCTTTAAGTCACATAGTACATTTGGATTGATGGTACTCACGCACACTATTTCATCGCTTGACTCATTGAGGCGATGCTGCATTTGTTTTACCCTTCAAGGTCGCTCTTATAGCTACTTCACTTACGAACTTGCAAAGCGCAGGTAGACGACGCCCTTAAGAATTTTTTTTATTATAATGTTACTTACTTGGGGGTGTTATAATTTATGAAATCCCGCTTTTTTCTATATGGTTTAGTTTTATTTACGTAGATATTAAACCTTGCTTACAGTATTTAAAAAAGGCCATCTATGAAGTATGTTTTTTTTATACTGGATTCTTAAGCTTTACTATTTTTCCACGCCTTATAATCATTACAAATATGACAGTTTAGTTTTGAATTTTTTTTCTGTTGAAAAGAAAATAATCAAATGAGATTTTAGAAATATTATACAAAATGTGAATTGTAATACGTGACACAAACACATTCTCAAATATTTCGAACGATTTTCCACGTTTAACCGACGTCGAGAAGTTTTCCAAGCATTTAGTCCTGCAATAAATAAGAAGAAAGAGTGACAGATTGTCTGCCAATTTTGTGAATCACAGCACGTCTCTTACTGACGAGCGACCAAATCTGCCGAAACAAGATTTTATTAATTTTTCTTCATTGCGAGGTTATATATAGTCAGAAGTTAATTCAGGTCTGTAGACCACGAATGCTAACGAACCGCAAAGTGATGTCCGCCCTCATAACGCTATTTTTGTATCTACTACTCATTGCTACCAATATTACAGGTCGTAACTATCGTGTCATGTGACAGTAATTATGGTACCATTCTCGTAAGTCCAGGTTATCTTAAAATCACAGTTCAAAGCGTATTATTTTTTCTATAAAAATGTACGCGTTTTCTCTTAATCTCCTGAATTACAAACAAACGATTAAAATTGTTTTAACTATACATATCCTAGCGCTGCAGTCAGTTGAAAATAAAACTCTAACATACATAAAAGACCATTGCGTAGTCATGAAACGAAGGGTAAAATAATGTGCACGTTATTCGTCACAACAATTACAATCTTTCAACGTCCAATTCACATCATCATATTACCAAAATTTCTCACTGCGACCTTTTTTTTTTTTCACAGTAGTTTATCGTGAATCCTTACGCTGAAGTTTTCATTCTATATTTATATAAATTGACTAGCAGCAAGAAATATCAGTTTAAACCAAAAATATATTATAATTTGGAATATTTCCACTTGAAACATTACAACAGTGTTTCGATAAACTATAGCATACAAATACGTTGTTTTAAATGTTTAGGAATGAAAGATGCAATTTTCATAAAGTATGTTACTATAGGTAGACAAGGTCAGAATTTTGTTCCAAAATATCAAAACTACCCTGTGTATTCAGAACGATTTGGCATTACATCATAAACTTTCTTTTAAGCTTCAGTAACACAGACAAAATTCAAATACCAGCACTAAATAATGATATTTTTTCTTTTAAAGTTTTTTTCCTGTAGCATAAGAACAATAGTTTGGTCGTCTGCTAATTTAGACGGCCTTGAATGCTAACTGATTATCTCTTCGGGAACGCTGTTTTGGGTTTGTATCCCGACGGATTCAATCCTTGGCATTCCGTATGTGGTAGGAGTGTCATATCTTCTTGAGGATAGGTCTATATTCTCTTCACTCTCGGTTCTTCGTACCATCACATTCGAACACTGGTCCGTCTCTGTCCGATGTCATGATGGCCACCTACCCAAGGCGCCGAGCGGTGTGAAGAACTTCTGACGTAACAAGATTATTTCAAGACTGCTCAACGCACGTAAGTGGCCCCTGCTTAGGATTATCACTCAAAGAACGTTATATGTGTGTATACCAATTTCAGGTTCACTGAAAATCATTAAAACATATTATTTTTTATTGTAGTTGGCGTAGTCCGGATTTGTGTTGGGTAGGGAAGGGGGTTCAATTGGGAAGTTTTATAAAGGAACACCGATCCCCACAGTCAAAGCGGGGGAAAAATTTTGGTTTTTTGGTGCAAATTGTGTTATTTAGGCAGTATTAGTACCGAAAAATGGAATATACCAGTGGTAGTAATATTATTATTTTGTCCTTCATATTTCGTGGGGGGGGGGGTGGAAGAGTTGAACCTGTAACCCCCACCCCCTGACCCCCGCCTGCATACGCCCTTGTTTTAGAGGCCGAAAATGGTTTACGGTCCATTTCAAGTATGAGAAATCATGGTGCAGAATATTTTTAAGGGTATTGGCGTGTACTGTATGTCTTTAGCTTTAACGTTACAACATAAAATTATAAGCAGAACAGTTTTATGGACATACACCACTGTGGGGGAATGTTGCCGTATTGCAGAAAATTCCACAACAATACAAAAAAAAACAAAGGAAGAAAACCAGTAAGCTGTAATTTAGGCATAGGCCTATCCCAGAAGATGACACAAGGACAAGAACAGATTCTGGGATATGGCTGCGTTCCCTTCAGGAATTATCTGTGTGTTTTATGTCTGTTGACTACAGTTTTTTGGCTTTTCTTCCTTTTCTGTTTTACTGTGGGGTTTTCTGCAATATTACTGAAAAACGAGGATAGTTGTAGGTACCATACTTGTGTTAAAATAGGGACAAAAAAACAGTTTGGTTGTGTGTACAACTCTGGACAGTTCCTTCAACAAACTGTTTTGTAGAAGAAACTAAGAGCTTTGTTGCTTTTACAAACCAAATGGTAACTTCTACAAGACAAATAGTTGAAGGAATTGTCCAGAGTAATACCAATAACCAAACTGTTTTGTTGTCCCTATTTTAACACAAGTATGGCACCCCCAACCATACTAATTTTTCAGTGACGGCAACATTCGCCCGCAATAGTGTATGTCCATAAAACTGATCTGTTGATAATATGAACCCATTGCAGGAATCGTTCAAATATCATATAAAATGATAGGGTTGCCCGTAAATTATTCATAGAGGAGAGATGTCAGCGAGAAGAGTGCATGCAAGTTCTGTGACTTTACCACTATAGGAGTCAAGGAGAGCTGACATGCGCGTGCTGTGTCGTCCTTACGTACCGCACTTCTGGGCTTCGATCGCCCAAAATACGTCCGCGCAGAGAGCCTACTTAAGGCGCCCGTCGACCTCACGCTTCAAATGCAATGCAGTGTGTTCGTAAACAGGTTTCTTCTTCGAAAATATCCCACGTGTGCCCATTGTGCCAACGTACGAAAAGAAAACAAACTTCAGACAAGGTCGAAACCTCATTGTTGAGACGCCACGTTCATTAAAAGCATTGTTTCTAAGCCCTCCAACATGGCTAAAAACGACCTTTTCAATCTTCTGTATTTCAAAATGTACTGACCGGATGTATGTGAAACTCAGATTGCGACCTGCACTGAACTTAGCTGCAGACTTTCCACCAATATAATTATATTGTCACCGTTTAATGTCCCATAGTAAAAACCGTTCGGTGGGAAGCTTGCACGCTAGTTCAGAGCTTGGCTCGTTGAGGCGACGCGGCATTTGATGCGCGCTTCAAGGTCGACCTTACAGCTCCGTCGGTTTGAGCCTCTCACGCACGGGTAGGCGGCGCCCTGAAACCCTTAATTGATTAAATGTAAAAGACCTTTACATGTCGCACCAAAACTAAGAGCTTTCTGTCAGCTAGGAGATGTCGTTTCAAAAACTAGGTCCCAAAATTGTACATACTTGCAGCAATATAATAGCTTACTTGAAGAATTAAACGAAATTTAAACAACGTTTGAACTTTACGTTATCCTGTATGTATAATTAAAATGCACAGCGGAACACAGAACTAATCTGTTAGAATATTATAGTAAGACGTAAAATTTTTTGTGATGAAGCCATTATTCTCGTGCGTCGTACGTAAGCCCGAAATCCTCGTGCGCTTGGCAACTGTCGTGAGCACGTGTTGGTGTGGTTCCTGCGACGGCCGCTTGGAGCGCTAGTCGGAGACGTAAGTAGCCCGGAGGTACTAGCAAGGGATGCCTCCCGACAGAAGTGCCTTCCTAGACAGCGCAGTCGAGAGAACACTGTTCTAATATTAAACGTCTGTCCATCGTACACGCTACCCGATGACTCAAGGCTTACTTTGGTCCCGGGTTTCCTCGGAGGAGGAGCGTCGTTGCGTGTTGACAGGACGCCTGAAGTTTCTTTAAACCACCTCAGAAGTGCGAACTTCCTCAGCGCCCGCGCGCGGACCGTGAAACACCTCCGGGACGCTAAATGAGTGCCGTAAATCTCTTCGTGAAGTGCGGGAAATTAGCGAGTCACCCGAGTGATCCCGACGTTTGACGATGTTCGTTCTGTTGTTTGCTCTGTTTGCATTGGTTCTGTCCGAGCCCTTGCCTAACGCCGAAGTAGGTAAGTAACTGCAGGCTGTCCTTAACTATGGAGACATTTGAAGCAAAGCAGTCAATCTGCCATTTTCACACACTTTCAAAATGACGAATACCTGTTCGGTGTCGTATGAAAGTTCATGCTGTGGTACAAGAAGAAATTTGGATCAAATTGTTAATCCCCAAAACTGTGCCGATCAAACTTCTTGCCCTAAATTACCTTGTTGATAATGCCTTCAGTTTCGCCACTTATAATTTAAAAAACTACCCAATTTTTCCTATAAAGAGAGTATGAATAGATTCGCAAAATGTAATAATTTACGTTTTTTTTTATTCCTGCCACACGAACGTATATAACAGAAGTAAATGATTTTGACGCATGGACTCACTATGCAATTTGTTAATTAGTTAATTATTGTAATGGCGTCCAGAAGAAAAACATATACACACATATTATAATATGTACAAACGTTTTGCAGTAGAAGCAAACGGCGACGTAAATGAATAAAGGTGTTGCTTTGCGTAAACATTAGCCAAAGAGCAGTTTTTTTTAAAACCAAAACACAGTTAGTTATTAAAAACTGGCTATTTGACCAGCAATTAATTAAAAAAAAAAATTATACAGTATGTAGATGTGTTTTAATTTCGCGGGACTCGGTTAACTAATGGATTTTTTTTATCAATAATGCCTTTTCCAAACAGCGAAAATATGTAACTAAGCCATCAGCTCATCATCCTTCTGCTCAAGAAAACTGAACTCTCTCGCAACTTTCATAAAACACATTAAAATTATACTACAATTAAGTACACATTATTTTCTATTTTAAAAATTGCAGTATCGCAATATTGTTGGTGCATTGCAAAATTTCATTAATCACTATTTCCCTTCACATCACGACTCATAAATTGGTAGTGACACTTTATCAACAGTGATCCTAAAAAATATATATTAATATATCCGCCTCTTTAAAAGACAGCGCCACTTAAATAGGCCTACGTGGTTTTGTTTCAGTAAATACGTAACCAGTTCTAACCAAATTTAGCACCCGAGAAGTGTTCAGTAAAATTTATAATCACAGATTACTTCACAGTTTTCACCTAACTTAGCACCCGAGTAGTTTAGAATCACGGATTACTTCAGAGTTCTCACATAATTTAGCACCCGAGTAGTATATAATATCGGATTACTTCACAGTTCTCACCTAATTTAGCACTCGAGTAGTGTATAATCACAGATTACTTCACAGTTCTCACATAATTTAGCACCAGAGTAGTATATAATCACGGATTACTTCACAGTTCTCACCTAATTTAGCACCCGAGGAGTACATAATCACGGATTAATTCACAGTTCTCACCTAATATAGCACCCGAGTAGTATATAATTACGGATTACTTCACAGTTCTCACCTAATTTAGCACCCGAGTAGTTGTTATTATAATTTATAATCATGGATTAATTCACAGTTCTCACCTAATTTAGCACCCGAGTAGATTTCAGTACAATTTTAATCGCTGATTATTTCACAGTTCTCACATAATTTATCACGCGAGATGTCTTCAGTAGAATTTATAATAACGGATTACTTCAATAAATCTGTATCTTAACGTGATAGTGGCCCTATGAATATTTTAGTCTATTATGTTATGTTTGCTGACTCGTAATACCGATTTTAACTGTATTTGATTGTGCCATTAGGTAGTACGATAGTTAATTTATCTGACCCTTCGCTCTGCATTTTTTACAATTGCATTATATGCATATCAATCGTTTAACACTGGACATGTATACGTATTATTGACATAGGTAGTTCTATATTAAGTGATCAATTTGAAATTATAATTAATAAACATTTAAAAAATATATTTCTATCGCTGCCATAATTCCGTTTTACAAATGATTGCCTCAACTCTCGTATAGTTGGCAGAGAAGTACCGAAAGTAATTCCACAAATATTTGTATTTAAATACAGCAATCATAAATTGGTATTAAATGAAAGTAAAATATTTGTATTTAATTAATTTTATAAAATTTAGTCTACTTATATTCCTATCAACCGCTAAATTTTACTTTCTGCGGGAAAACATAAAATGACGGCTCAAGCTCAAGCTGTTAGAATATTTCCATCACCAACTCACCACTTTAGTAGCTGCAGCGTCACAATTCAAAACAAAGGCAAGATTAACCTTGAGTTTATTTCACAAGAAAGCTTTCTATGCACAGAGTATGTACGTTGCAGGATAAAAAAAAAAAGGATGGGTAAGTTTATCACCACGCAAAATGATCAGAAATTAACATAATATAATAGCCAGATTATCTAAAGTTAAATTATTTTGTGAATTCCTACTATTTATATGACTACCAGACTTTGTATTTGGAATTAAGTTCGACCATTAAACAGCTAGTATTTATTGAATGTCTGGGAGCATTTTTATTTAGGCGGAGTGAAGGAAAATAAGTTTTTGAAATGTGGACCAAATTATATGTGATTTCTTAAGTGGCAATTTTGTTCTTCAATTGTGATTGAACAGTGCTCCTCACGAATGCATGTGTTACGTACGTTAGAATAACTAGTATCAATATAGTTTTTACGTAATTGTATGTTTAGTTTTACAAAATTAAATGTTTTGTTATTGTTCCGTTGATTTGTGGAAACCCGTAGAAGCTTATCTTGTATTCACTCAAGCTGTAAGCGAGATTCATAAAATAACACAATTGGTTATAATATAAATAATGTGTACAAACTAACAAATTACTCAGGGTGGCTTAGTGATTTTCAGGATAAGAAAACACTGTATAAATATATTTCTTTCATTCCCATAGGAGTATCATTGAGATCATTTGCGACGTTGTCAGCGGAGAATCTATACTGACATATTTCTTATAGCTAACACTTGCAAACACTCGAACAACGCTAACAATTTCAGTTGCAAACATTTCACGTAAGCATTAGCACCTGCACACGCGGCTGCCCCATAGCAAATTGGCAAATTCAGATAAGCATGTTATTGTTCGTGTCCGCGTCACGAGTCAATGGGTTGTAAAAATAGCGATTAATTGATGGAATTTAATAATGTTATTTGTGTTTTCAGACTTAAGAATATTAGCTAAATGATTGTGTGGCATTTCAACTAATATTATCCTAGTAATGAAATTGATAGCTAAAATTTCTAATCTTAACCGGAAAACTTTAAAAATAATTGGAATAGTTCATATGCACTAATTTTTAATACTAGTCGTCCAATATTGTTTCCGGTGAGTTTCAGCTCAAATTGTTAGAGGTAACTGAATTAACCTTACCCTAAAACGATAAAAAAAAATTGACAAACGTGTCAGTAAACAACATAACAATTATATCCCCGATTATCGTCATAGCACCGTAGTCTTGTGATTTTTGTCATCAAAACGAAAGCGTTAATACCGGAAAGATTAATTGTGTATGATGATGCCGAAAAAATGTTTACATCACTGAAGTAACTTTACCATTCACTCAACTTTGTTAAGAATGAGGGAGAAGAACTAGACAGATGCAACACGTAACAAATTCAGCCATTTGTTATTAACGTATTTCCACGTTAGCAGAGTTAGCAGTACTATGTCATGAAATATGTTTAGTTAATTAGTATAGGGGGTTCCGAATACATCTGACTAATCATAATTTGAATAAGTTATCTCGTTTAAAATTTTAATAATAAAGGTTAATACTAACGTGCTATATTTGGGATAAAAAGAAACAACGCAAACAAAATGAAATAGAATGAAACTACTATAAATATGTGTGCGTTTATAGGCATATACCGGTAATGTTAAATAATTCAATCCAATTAAATTAATAATTATTGCTTGTCAATAACCTTGAAAGTTATCATCCTCACCATGAATAAATTACTAAGTAAAAAAGCAATTTTATTGCAAGGAGAGTGTGCACGGGTTTGTTTACATAAACAAAGGCGTAAATTTCCACACCCATGCATTCTCATAAACTCCCATCGATACACATTTTCACACATCGTCACATGGCTTGAATGCCTACTAAACACAACCAGGTGCGTACCCCAATAAATAATACATTTTTCACTACGCACGTATTCCGTTTTAAAACTGATTCAGAAAACCTTAATATTCTGGGAAGTATAAGACTGCACAAATGAGAAGTTTAAATTTCATCTGTTCTGTCACAAAAATCACAATTATAGGTCAACAAGCAAGTGAAGTAAACGACAACGTCTTCATTTGTAGTCAGTTTTCTTCCTGGCCATGTCTTGTAGTAAGGAAATTTTAAAAAAGTGAAGAAGGCAGCAGAAGAAGAGAGGAAACAAAACGCCCATGTCTCCGGCATGTCACGTAACAAACCGCTTTGTTATCGTCTGCGACAAGTCTAAACATAGCTCGTTCACCTCGCGTTTAGAAACTCGGTGGAGATGAGCTGGGGCTGTGGTCTGTTTACCCTGGAACATAGCCACGCTCTGGCTTCATGGGTTTTCCCCCTTCCCTCTCGGTGATGAAGACGCGCACGAGCCAACATGATACTATTTACTCTCGAAAACACAGAACTGCTCCCCTGATCAAGTGAGACTGCACCCCTGAGGAATACACACTATGTGTACAACCGTGCGTTATCCTAGTCTACACGATATATAGGCATGACTGCTGTTTCCCTCACATTGGGCGACAACATGATTCGTAGACACACAACCTACTTGCCTCATGCCGGAGAAGACTATAGGTGCCGTACGAGAATCGCAGCATGGCTCCAGAAATCTTTATTTACTTTATATTGTTAACAATGGGAAAAAGTTTAACATACTGCCATGAACGACGTTTAAAATTGTGCGATAGAAGTATTTCATAAATGGATAAAAAATAGGTTTTGATAAATTGTTTATCTTAGTGGGAGGGAAGTGGGCGGAATTTGAGCTCGAACGCCCGGATAACAGCGCCAAAAATGTATAGCATTATCGGTAACTTGGTGAACTGCACCCAAACAACACGGGGGTCAATTTTTCAGGCGAGTGTCCGGACCTGTTCTTCTACGACCGTGGAAAATGTATAACCTCTTTGGACACGTCACTTGATACTTGCAATGTGCAACGAAAGTTGAAGTTGATCGTAATTAATTCAAATTATACAGTCAGTAGGTATGTAATACTTTCATAAAAATTATACTAAATACAGAGGTCGATTTGCATTTGATGTTATTTCACTAATGCTGTATTTAAAATAAGAAGGTTCACGGAACTACGTGCAATAATTCGCTACCAACCATACAAATAATAATACAACCATTGTTAATGTTGATTTATATGTAGTAACGGCAAGTAGTTTTTTTCAAAGGTTAAATCTTTAGTGCTCACTTTATTCCGAATGACCTATACATTCGTTCATGCCATAGATTCACGAATAAACAAAACTAACGACGACCATGACAATCACAAAACCTAAAGTTTTACCCAATTATTTTGTTATTTAGATATAATCATTCAAAGAGTTTTACTGAGAAGAAACGAACTGCGCTGAAAGTTCGTATCGCCTTTTCTCCGAGACTTGTTCTGTGATATTCTCAGTATTTCACTGCATAAACCAGATATGCTCTCTCTTTCTCATTTAAGAGCTTAAGCCCGAGTTTTGAAATGTTTTACTATAATTATTTTCAAAGCAATAACGGGAGCGGATAATGCAAAATCGCTCATTCAATTTGTAGTAACTAGTTTCAACTACATACTCTGATTTTGTCGAGACAAAATACGGCATAATGGTAGCTAATTAGTTAATTAACAAAATTTCCTTTTAATCGATGAAATAGCTATTATCTTTCTACCATTTTTCTCGGAAAATTACATTGCATAGTCGAACCAATTTGCAACAAGGTTACAGAAGGATTTTACGTTATCGGCTTTGTTCTGGGTTTTAAAAAATAATTCTCTTGAAAGCGGGGAAATTCGCGCCCAAGTTCTTTACAACCAGACACATCAGCAAATTTAAATAAGTGCATTTGACTTCGAGTAACTTGATGCAACAATAAATTATGTTCAAAACTGCGTGCGAGGGCTGTGTTTCAAGGTAAGTTGCATGCATGTGAACTTCATTTACCTCTGACAAGCACAAAAAAGATTGAAGCACAACAGTGCTTTGATGCGTTGTTATGGGAAGCCGGCCGTTGACCACAGACGCGTGCATATCGGATAGGGAAAGGTTTTAGCGGGATCTTCACTCCGCACGCGGGATTTTCTGCGCTCAATGGACTGTCGGAGGTGTTGTTTACACCCAACAACACGGATCAGCTTATTGAGGCTGGCAGCGCTCTGCTTGTTTTTCCACTCGCTCTTCCGTGAAAATGAGCTCGTGGAGGCCCATAAGTTGTGTAGGCCTACTCTAGTTTCCCAGCCTCTGCAAATATACTTGGCCACCGAGCATAGTAACTGTAGTGGGAAGTTGGCTACCTCTGTTTGTATACACAGTAATAATTCGTTACTTTCACTACAGAAAAAAGCTTTAAATTAATTTTAAACACTTATCAGTCAAGAAATACAAAAATAATGCCGCAGGTCATTAAAGTGGGGCTGTCTCAATTTTCGAAATACCCACTTGTGCGGAATTAGTCGGATATATTTTTATGAGCATATAGCCTTCGGCAGCTAGTTACATTTTACATAGTATGTTGTACTCTTACAAAACATTTTCTTGGAAAGTGGTTGCCAAAAATTGATTTGTGTCGCTTCAACCAATTGTAAAATTAGCAAGAATTTCGTATTACATGTACAATATCATTTGTAGATATACAAATATTTTAGTAAATAAACAGACATTTTTTGTACTTTTTCATACATTCCCTGTAAAGTTTACAATATTTTTCTAAACTTACAAAAATTTATTATAGAAATTAGTTTCCAAAGATTTTTTATTTTGTGAAAGTACAAAATATTTTACCCTAACGGACAACCGGGGAGAGGAAACCGCCAAAGACAATTATCCGGTGAGCAGTGTTTTTTATATTTGATACGTATTTATTTGCTTCCACTACCTAACGATTCATATCTGAGATAATTTTTCGTTTAAACATCTATTACTATATAACTTACCATACTTTTTCAATGGAAAACTGAGATGAGATGTACTTAGATTAATTTTAAGTTAAACTTGTATGTAAATTTCAATATCTGTAACTTCATTTTTACGTGTTATAGATTTCACAGCAATACACAAGGAATTTTCTGATATATATATATATATATATATATATATATATATATATATATATATATATATATATATAAAACTAAGAAAAAACCATTTTTTCACAATTCACGCATCGTGCATGTAGGTTCAAAACCTTTCAACGGGGTGCCCTGGGTTGAAATTTGTGTGTAAAGTACAGTTTGACTTTCACGGGGTGTGTATATTCTGGCAACTGTCCTAGTATTGTGTTATCCATACATTTGCACCAAAACCACTTTATGCAGAACTTTACTCAGCAGTATACTCTTAGCTATAACGCTATAACTTAAATTGCTTCCAATTCGATATGATTTTCGCAGGTACTTTTCAGGTAAAGTAATTTTGCATATATTTGCTGCACACTACATCTCGCAAAACATTAGTAAAGTTTTACTCGTTTTCTATGTACATATATTTTTGGAACGGCTAAAAGCGTTCGAAGGTACATTACGCAAAACGTCAAGGAGAAATTCTGTAATACATGTGTTCTGTCCAAAGTGCTTATGATTTTCTTGAGATATGCGAAGTAAATTTCATTCTTTCCTGGTTACACTAATATAAAAACACGATAATCAGCATAAGTATCTGTAGTGCGGCGTAAAAGTGAAACTATTTATGAATTACTATAAAGTACACGCAAAAAATTCTAAATGTATTTTCATTAATAAAGAAAATTGTAAAATTAAATTCTGTATGATGATGAGCATGTAGTTACAAATAAACTCACGGATATTTTCGGAAACAAGTGATATTTGGTAACTATTCAGTTTATATGTTAGAACGTGACGTTTACAATTTTGTTCAGCAAATTTAGAAATTTAAACAACTCACCTTCATTGGTACGTTTGCATTGCTAACCAGACATCCAATGAGAAATTTGTTCAAATAATTAGAAATATAATTATCCCAGTAACGATTTACTGATGATATGTTAAAATTTGTTACGTACGATTCAAAATCTAAGAACGTTTTAACCAATATTGGGACAGTTTTTGTGACACGCAATTTACTACTTGCAAAAAAAAAAATTATAATCTTACTAAACCATAACTACGTTAGCTAACAAGTCATTGATTGTAAATTTTTTTAGCGCTGAAAAACTGAAAATTCTAGAGTTGTATAATATACTTTCGTCTTATGTATCTTATGATGGTAGTGACATATTTTTATGTTTAAGGAATTAATTTAAGGACTTTATATAGTTTACCTTTACTTATAAACTTACAAATCCAGTTTAAAAAGGTTAATTATTTTATTTTGTTACCGTTGCTGGAGGGGCAAGGAAACTGATATAATTTTTTTTGTCCCAGTAATTGCTGAATATATATTTTTATTAAATGAATCTACGTATCCTTCCCTCCCCAAGTCATAGTTTACAACAAATATTGTACACTCGAAAAAAATTCAAATAGCTTGAATTTATGTTAGTACAATTTTGTGATAATATTTTAATGTGATTTATTTCGTAATTTTCTTTATTGCATGTTGTGTTAGTAAAAATAGCAAATGTATGCAAATATCAATTTTCTAATATTTATTGCTAGTGTAAGAACTCAAATCATCAGCTAGTAAGTAATGAGAATGATAAATATTATTATATATCGTTATGAATAGACAGCGAAGGAAAACGGATACATTATGAGATTTTGGTAGCAAATATCTTGATTTTCTTCACAGAACATAAATGTAGTAAAAGATGGAAAACAGTGCACACATAAGAAAGGTAAAGAAAAAAAATCAATATTTTGTAAATACAAATTTTATATAACTTAATAATTGACATTCATTTAGGGAAATGCATGAAACCAATTCAGACAAGTGTCACAAATAATTAAACAAATGAGACCACTTTGAAAAGAGAAGTACAGATTGATTGTCAACTGAAGAGTTTCGTGATTTTAATATTCCTCACCCCCCCCCCCCTCCATTCCTTGTTTGTCATGTTTGTGTTGGTAGAAAATATTTTATTTCCTTGAAGTGTGATTTTTCACGATTCTGTCAACACAGTCACTGTCCTTGAAATATTCAATTCATGTGATATAACTGTTCTTGTACTGTAAACATTTCTCAGAAAGACGTCTGGCCACGCAATTGACGCTACTTTGCTTACACCCTGACTTCCTGGAGTGGAAGGGGGATGTGTCTCTTGAGAGGATCGCTACGACCAGATGACTTCCTAGAAAATCAAGTATAAAAGAAGCTTGAGAATACGTGTTAGCTGCAGACATTATTTTTTATTCTCTCATTGTATGAACCAAGCCGTAAGGGATTTGTAACTGAACATGTTAGGACTCAACAATTTTTCTGACAGGAACGTCATCTGCCTTTTTCCTGACAGGATGTTGGAAATTAAAAAAAACAATATTCGTTAAAGCTAGGTTAGTGTTAAACCCACGACTTCCCAAATGCGAGACATTTACACTTAAAATCAACCAGGCAAATTCGTCCTATGACGTAGACTGTAAACCTGTCTAGATTTTAGTGTTTTCAATATTAGTCTATTCCGGTTTTGATTTTCTTAGCCTTCATTTATTTTTATATCTTTGTAACCCTTTAGCTAACAAATCTTTATTATTTCAATAATAAATTTTCAAACTGTGTTGAAAATCTTTATTATTTCAACAATCAAGTTTCAAACTGTGTTTAGTAATGAAATTTTTATCTGTATGTACGTTATGTGTCTTTATATTCGTAGTATAGACAAGTATTTGTAACCAAATATTTGGTTGGATTTACAAGGAAAAATATACACTCGAAATTAAAACAGTTTTGGTACTGCCAAGTAAATTTTTAGAGGAATTTTATCGGGTCTGCCCTGAATGTAAGATACTGTCGGCATAGCTTACGGTTTGTATGGTATTTATAAATTCACTTCGAGTCATAAATAACAATACGCCAGACAGCATCAATGTTTCGTGCAGCAAAACAAATGAGCCTCATCAATTACGGCCACAGTTATTTTTATCAAGCTTAAAAACTTATTTGCGTTCATCAAGTAATAAATATAGCGCTGTTACTGGTGTTAAAGAATTTCATGTACGTATATTACTTACTCAAGGAACTAATTAATTTAGCTCGTCTCCTCAGTCGCACATTTTCATTTAAAGCACTTCGAAAATATTTTCATTGTCAGAAAATTGTTAAATAATTCTTAAACAGAAAATTAAAAAAAAAAAAATTAACCGAGGCGAAGGTTTTTCTGGTCCAAAAAAAATAGACATTGCTACCTTTTTGTAAATAACATTATTAAAATAGCGTTAATTATTAACGTGACTCTGAGTTGCGTGGGGGCTAAATGAAGAGAGACTGTGTTCAGGGGAAGGTTAGGAAGACCCATAGGCGCCAGTTGCGCAGTTTTAGCTCGGCGAAACACGAGCACAAGACGTCTTTCTCAGGTCATGTGGCCGAAGACCATGTGGCTGCTTCCAAGCAGCGTCACTGATGTTGGTGATCTTGATCCTGGCTATGTATACTTACACAATCACACACCTAGCCCCTGTTTAGGTCAGGGCCACGCTTCTTCGACACTGAAAGACATGTGAATTACTAAGTTCAGACCCAGTCCGGATACGGAAATGAAAAGTGCTGTTGATTTAACGAATTTAATAATATTTGACGATTGTGTACATGTTTGCTACAAACTGTAACCGCGGTGATGACGTCGGTCCAGCCCCTGGACAGAACACGAATGTTAATACTAACTTACTAAAGATTCACTAGACACTACACAAGGTCCAGGGGCGGCGCGAGAGCAGTACTCCCGCACGGGTCTCCTGCTCGGTGGTCGGACGAACAAGCCCTGCTTCTGGGAGTTGGCACGCAGAGGGCGCAGCATCTCCCGCCAAAACACAACAAAATGAAATGAGCTGAAGTAGTGATGGTGAACAAATGAATACACGTTATGCAATTAATACTTAAAACATATTACATTATTCAGGACACTAGTAAATTTAAAACAATCCAATAGTAAAATTAAGAAAGTTGTCAACGACCTAAATTAAAACGAAAATAATTATGAATGTATTTCTGCCTTTCTGTATCCCACTCGCGCACTTTCACTCACCCTAGCTAATGTCTGAGGTGTCCCGAGAGATATACTAATTAGCGGTGCGGCCGATAATTAGCATATTCGCATCTGTTGTACCTGATGCCAGGGTAGTGGGCGAACTGTAGCAGGACAAACGGTCTGAGCAAGATACGTGGACGTCTGGTTCACGTCATTATGTATCTTATGTCTAGGGGTAGATATTCTGTCAACTAAACAATGTATTTTTAGTTTGGTTAATAAAGTATGTTCAGTGACCAAGAAGGTTTGTCAGTTGGAAGGTTACAAATGACAACCGGACAGTATGCGGGGACACAGGCATGGGTGTGACGTCAGAACGAGAAATGCTTGCAACACATCAAGGGTATAGAATGGGAAATGCAGTGATGACATAGCGCCTTGGTACCAACTCGTTTGGAACTGCCCGTTTGGTTTGTTGATCATGTTGCTGTTGCGAGGACATATTAGAAGTGTGGGCAATCATAAGAAACGACACGTCCTCCGTCCTTTAGTCGACCAGTCAACCATTGTGTATAGATACTAGCGGGGCAGCGGAAGCTGTCGAATATCGTTCCGAGTGACCACAGAATCATGGTTTCAAAAACAACTTCACAGAGGTTAACCTACACACACTGAGTGGAAAAAAAATACGAAGTTCTCCTTGACAAGTTATTTTGTAGTAAACACAAAACTATTTCATCATGATCTCAATATTTTATTGGTGAAAACGAAATGGCTTTGTGGCGAGCACAAAAATCTTTCGCAGGGTGGATACCAACACATTATTTTGTTACTACCGCAAAATATTTTTTCTCGTGCGTCTTTTAAATTAATCAGTTAGGAAAATCTTCATAATAAACAACCCTAGATAATTAAATTACCCAATTTACTCTGAATGATGCATTTGTTAAGCTTGATATCTTGCTCCGCAATTAAATGTACGAGATTTCAGCATCAGCGATTGTTCTTCATATATACGTTACACGAGAAACATTTTCGCTCAGGGAGATGGTAAATCCTTTAATAATACACTGTAAAAAAACTTCCTCAAATATATAGGAAGTTATTATCCCAGACGCAGTATGGGACAGTTACCACACTTCCGTCTTGTAAATATGCAAACTTTTACAAATGTTACAATACAAGTCTGGTAACTTCAGTATGCATTTGACTGTTTTATAATTAGGTTTAGGAGTGTTATCATGGGTGTCTGGGAAACTATTCTACCATACATACTTTCTTAGCGCTTCTATACGCACGTCTGGTAAATTTACAAACTATTTTTTAGAGTGTAAGGTTGCTAGTTTTTACTATCATTATTATTATCATTGCAATGAAAAAAATATAATATTTACCTTTATTTGTTGACTAAGGGCCGATATTATAAACCTCTTTCGAATGACAACCAACTGCTCATCAATGCTTTCTCTATGGGGATAGCAGTTGGTTGTCGTTCGAAACCCGTTTATAGATACGGCCTTAAATCCTTACGACGACTATAGTCAGTCTAGGCTTGTTTTCTCATTTTTTTTTCGTTTGTTGGTTTTTTCTTTTTCTCATTCTAAGGTTTCTGGGACGACATAATATTGCAATGGCGTATGTCCAAAATAGTACAGTATGTTATCCCATTGCAAGAAACAATCAAAGACAATGCAAGTAGGTATTACACACGTAATCAAAAACTTCCTTTGCGCTAACGTTGAGATGACTTGCTCTTTTTGGCACAATTAGCTTGACTGTTGTGGACATCTAGCTGCAAATGAGCCACAGGTTCGCCAACTGACTTGATAGCGAACGCCATATTATGATCGAGCGTTCAGTTGACTTTTCAAACAACGTTAAGTCTTATGTCACTCATACCAAAGAACAGATTTACAAAACGAAGTTGTGATTGTTACTTAAAAAACCCGGTGCATTTGAATTAATACGTAAAAGGTATAGAGTGTGTTCCTATTTTTCATCTGATAATTTTTATGTAACATCACAAATTATGTTATTAACTTCTTCATTTTTAAACGCAAGTACGTGACAAAATACTAATATCCTTGAACGTGGTGTAATATTTTATTGCTAGCAAATTATATTGTCTCCAAAATTTTTCTGACGCAACAAAGTCAGTTTGATGTAAGTATACATTGTTATTCACCAACCCTTCATGTGATTGAGTTCACTTCTTTTATGACGTTATTTGTTTGAAACTAACTATAATCAATAAAGTTACGAAGCAGTATAGCAGTAGAATAAATCACTCAAGCACATAAAATGCGTACCTTTTAATGGGATGTTCCAACATTTTGTGGAGGGGCCGCGGTGGCCGAATGGTCAGACCATTCGCCTCCCACCAAGGTGATCCGGGTTCGATGCCCAGCGGGGTCGGTCCCCGGATTTTTGCATGTGGGAATCGTGCCGGACGAAGCCGTTGGTCGGCGGGTTTTCTCGGGGATCTCATATTTCCCCAGCTCTTTTATTCCGACGCTGCTCCATACTCACCTCATGTCATTACTCACAAGCGCTAAAGACCTCGATGTTAAGCGCTAACCAAAACCTCTCACCCCCCCCCCCCCAACAGTTTGTTAAGTTTAATTCAGCATTGCAGTCACTAGGTACACCTTGTTGTTAAGTCGTTGATCGTAAGTTTTCTTAGATATTTTGCAAATAACGGCGCTCTTATGTACACTTCAAATTTTATTCATGAGCGTGTACATTTTCACTCTCTTTAAAATTCCCGTTTTCAAATTCAACATTTTTTATTATTGAGAAAGAGTGATGTGGAATGGTTTCTTTAGAAAAAAGTTCAATTTTTGTTACATTAAAAGAAATATTGAAATATGGATTTAAAACGAATCTCGTCAGTGCTGTTTTTGTTATCTAAGTAAACACAGGAATCTTAATGCAAGTCACTTCCGGTACACTGCGGTATCATTGAAACAATTTTATCAGTGTCACTAAGATATTCTGCAGAAGTAATATTTGACTGACAACAATTAAACATAATATGTATGTTCATAGGTATTGCAATAGAAATAATATGTCATCATATATTATTTATGATAGATTTTCAGCGTTCCAAGTTGGAAATGTATGTTCAGTGACGTGCCAAATATTATGTGAATTGGGGGAGGTGGTGTACGAATAAAACAACTCATGCAATGACTTTAAACACTTTAGGTGTGAACGTCCACATTTTTCCTACAACTGTACTTATGTCATTCCGAAATATAAATGTAGAAATATTTGGGGAAAGATGACGTACGCGAAGCAACAGATATAATTTGCAACCTCAGGCTCACTTAAGTGTGGTGGGGTCTGCCCTCTTTCCCCCCTCACCGGTTGGCATAGCCGTGTGTATGATAAAAAAATTTTCCACGCTTCGTTATACGGGTGTTACAATGAAATTCTGTAATTATGTTGTATTTTGCCAGTTCTCTAAACAGCATCCATTTTCTAATGCCTCTAAATACAGCAAACATGATGTATCCATAGATTAGTGTTCCATGAAGAATTATAGTGAAATATGTGACAAAATTAAGAGCTCGTTCGTAGGTAACGTGTATGTTCCTATTAACATAAAATGAAAATACATTCATCACAAACACACACGAAGCGACTATGCTTTGTTGCAAGGTCACATGTTGCTCACAAACGAATAATTTAAGTGCAGACACGTTAGTTTTGGAGAGGTTTCAAAAATATTTTTTTAAAACCAAATAAATACGTATATAAAAAAATTCATTCTTACAGTTTAACACTTATATATCACTGTTTGTATTTGAATTTTTCTGTCGCAGTTCACGAAATGGATTTTTAGAACTTTTCCCATGAAATGTCACATATTTTGTTGTCAAAATAAGCCAAAATGAAGCAAAATATTTTTTGTTAGCAAACGGTACACAATTTTAAAAACCGCTTTGGCAAAATTGTGTATCGAATGACTGCACACAGTCTCAGATTTGTTCAATTCACAAGGTTAAAAAAAATACTTGATTTATTGGCAATTGTTTGAAATAAATGAAAGACCATGGCCTTAACGTCTCTGCCTGTTCCTCGCTGTTCTACTGCAGTAGCATAAAAACCAAAGATGCAGCTGGCTCCTTCCATGCAACGTCATTAACACGCACACGCTTCTCTAAAAGAGGATGTGTAATGCGTTTACAAGCTGCGACAGATGGAGTTGCATACGGATGCTGTCACCTCCGAAAATATCTCGTTATCCCATTACCCGCAAAACTGGTAACTGTTAGTGAGACTGATTTATCGCGAAGTAAGTAGATTGTTTATTAAGCTTCAATATAATATGTCTTTATCTGTCTTTTTATATAGTGGCGTGTCACCACCTGACTGGGTCAATCGTACCACTGGAGTGCCGCTACTTAATACTTGTGATTCTTCTTTAAGGGTGTTCACGTGGTAAAAATTCATAATTTTATATTTGCACGACATATTGTTTGTGTGTATAAAACACATTACTTATGCCTGCAGTTTCCACTTGTAGAACGTTTTTATCTCTCATAGTTTTCCCTCAGCGGCATACCAAAGTCATAATTGACAAGTGACGGGAAGAAAGGAATAATAGAATCCAAGCGACTTACTCGAATGCAATAATTCACACTGAAACTGGATATAATGGGCTGTATGCTAATATATGTCAAAAACTCGACAAAGTAATTTTTTTAATTGCCAAAAATTAAGAAAATTGTCATCATTTTCAGATTTTTGTTTTAAAAAAAGTACAGAGAAATTACATTTTGTGTTTTCAAATCTTCTAGCATATTGCCCGTAATATATAATTACAGTGTTAATTATTTCTTTCTAGTAAGTCACTTGGTTTTTGTCATTAGCATGTTCCCGTAACTTGCAAATTTTGACTTTCTCATGTCGCTATGGGAAAACTATGAGAGCTAAAAATTTTTTACAAGTAGAAAATGTAGTCACAAGTAACATCTATAAAACGAACACTACGTCGTACAAATATAACATTATGAATTTTAGCCACGTGACCGCCCTTAAGGTGGCTGTCTTATAACAGACCAAACAATAGTAGACGTGATGTGACGTGGCGGGCTTTTTGATACAGGCAAATTTCGTCGTTTATTGGCTGTTCGAGGATGTTTATACCAGCCATGTATCTGTTATGTATGTTTGTTGGGTTCCAACCTACGTTCAGCTCATTACAAGATTACTGCCTATCACATGTACGAGGAGCGGTTGCCCTGTTTGACTGAGCCTATAACAATTCCACTATTGTAATATTTTATGCCTGCTACTGACCTGCATAGAGTTACGTTGTGTCAGACGTATATCACCCAACCATTCATGTTGCAACTAAGTACAGTGTTTTCAAGGGTATGTTCAACACCTTTTCGAAATATACCATCATCTCTATCTACGACACGTACAGAACAGCAGGTGCCCGGTTTGACCGTGCCAACCGAACGGACGTTGGTTGAAAGTGATCGTATCCACTAGCCAACCTACAATTTCTTACGGAAGAGGAATAGGCGATGGATGAGTCTATACCTTCGTTTCTTTCAACCTCTTGTAGTTAGACATTTAAGTGGTGTAGCTACACCAGAAAAAACCCGTTATCATTCTACAGGATGTAACGTAACACTAGACGAAACATGAGTTTTTCGTGGATTGCTCTACGAGCAGCCTATACATCTCAGTCCTATATACGCAATGGCCACAGTCTATTATCTATTGGCTTCTATAGTAACAGAACACGCGTTTGGCACTTTATACCGCCACGAATTATTAACGTTGGATTTGATGGGATGTGTCGGTACCGAGATCACCACATTCTCCTGATATCAATAAGATGGACTTTATTTTCCGGAGATTCGTGTTGTTGCTAGTTTACGTGACTCCTGTGTATTCAGTATTGGCCATCCCACTGCCACTAACGTTTAGGATGCTCAAAACGTCATAAAAGCGACCGAATACAGCATGCTCCGTCGTTGTCGATTGTGAATCCGTGAAAGTGTCCGCCACTTTGAACAGTAGTATTAATTTAGTTGTAACGACTTGTACCCGACCCTATGTTAGCAGTTAGATAAGTATTTTGAGCGCAAACAATGAGCAAACACAAACTTATTATTTGAACTGTACTGCCCTACTTAGCACACTTATGGTATCTGTATCAGAGTAAAAGTGGAGAAAATAGAGCTAATAAGTTTTTTGTTGGCTGCACTGTAGTAAAATGTTACAATTTATATTCGACTTTAAGATTGTACTCGTTTTTTGTTTAGAATAATTTTTCAAGATAAAAATTATGTAGGACTCACTTTTACTATGTTTAAAGCAGTTACAAATATATATTTGTAAGAATTTGTTTGTGTTTGCTAAGGGTATTTATTGAATTTACCCTTCACTAGGACAAATCTTTGTACCTGCGTAGATACCATTACACTACTTATTAAATCGCATATTCTGTAAAACTGCTAAGTGAAATATAGATTTTAATGTAACCACCTTTCACTAAAATGAATCATTATATTGTCTCATATACTATACAAATACTAAATAAAACTGTGGATAATTATTTCTCGGAACATTTTATTACCCAAATTTGTAATTGGAATTTAGTGTATACTGCACACAATTTCTATTTATATTATTGAAAACTAGAAGTACGATTTACAATAACGGGTTGAAATAATATTTCATAGCAACATAATAAAATTAATGTAAAATAAATAAACAATCATAACATAGTCAAATAATGACAAATAGATACACACAATTCCCTTTAAACTTGTAACAACTGGCAAACATGTAGTTATTTGGACATTAACAGTAAACACTAGCGTGGAGCAGTGACTCATGGAAGAAATGTTCATACCAATGCTAAATGTTTGGGCCTAATTGTGTTATCAAAAGATAAAATTCACTAGGGCAATCATAAAATACAATTTCTATTACGTGTTTGACATCACAGTCACTAGCATAATCTCTGCCTTAATTGTCAGTAAGCATAAGTGAATGCCTAAATTCTAGTTTTTTTTTTCTGGAATAACCGATGGTTTCTATTTCAGCAACTGAAGCAGAGATTCTTTTCTTAAAACGGAGATCTTCTTGGCCGTTCTTGCTTGGTAGGTGCAGGTATTTTTCTGATTTTAATGGTTTTCATTTGGAGAAAATCCAGTGTCATCCACTCACTGCTATATTTTTTGTAGGAAAGAATTAACCTGCCACGTTTAGCTTCAACTGTTACAATATCATGAAAGTATGGTCGGTCAGGTGAACTGCTTTTGACCTTTTTCACATTCATAAAACTCCTCCATTTATAGAATTCTCCAAGTTCCATTGTGCGTACATAACTTTCTTCAAAGACAATGAGACTGCTTCTCGAAATTCTCTGAAGTCGTAGATTTATGACTTCGTTTTCATAGACTTCTCAACGGAATGGTGGAAGGGATCTGCCGGCATAAATGTGTGGCCAGGTTCGAAGTACCTTATCACAATTTCGTCAGTACTGATCAGGTTTGCATTCACAATGTACACCAGAATTAGTTATGTATTTCAAACTATTTGAGTTTACGTAAATAAGAAATTATTATTAGTTCTATAATGACTAAATACTGAAGATTAAGTCTGATAAGATATACTGTACTGTAAATTACATTTAAACTGTTCAGATAGGTTTTAGGTTAATGTGCTTACTAAAAATTATTAAAACTACCCGTATCTCTTGACCTAAGAGTATTATATTCTTCAGTGCATAAATTCAATTTTAAGTGGCTTCTGCACAAACTATTTTCTTTGCATACGTTGATTACAGAAAACGATAGCATTGTAGTTTTTACTAATTACTCACAATCATAAAAAACCTACAAACAGTAAGTCACAACTAGCAACATTCTATGGCCATGAAGTAGCTATGACTTGCTATTGTATCTAAAAATTGATACGAGATATAGGGTAACCACAATTTCATTAGGCAAAACATTGTATCTATTGAATATACAATCAACTAGGTTAACAAACTGCAGATACTAAGAAATGTCTTGGTTATCCAGGTGAAAAATGTAGATACACAGAATTTCATAACGGTGTAAAAATTATAAAAGAATGTTTATTCAAAATGTAAAGCTACTCATAGACTCAGTGAGACATACATTTCAAGGAAGTAATAATATCTCTATTTTGACAAATTTCTCAAATACCATAAGGGTGCTTAGTGATCAATATAATTTTAGCGTTTTCTCTGTTTCGGTCTCAATTCGTCTCAACAGCTAGGGAGGTGATGTACAGACAGCATATTTCAGCTGCCGCTTCAGAAACCCTGGGACAGAGCCTATTATTTGAAACATTATAGCAGTTCTTATTCCACTGTCCATGCCGTGCCAGCCTTCGAACGTTGTAACGAAAATTTTCATCATCTATATTTATAAAATGGAGTGCCCCCATTACCTGTACAATCACACACATCAACGCATAGCTCAAACCGCTGGAAAAAGAGACATGAAAGGTTAATAGGGGCTTCTTCTTACGCCTTAAGCACATAATAAGAAGGAATTTTCGAAATTCGAAAACGAAAAAGGTGCAAAGGGGTGAAATTTGTTTCCAACTAATCCTAGATATCTCCTAAATCCATCGAGATGTTGATGTGGCTTATGCTTCAGAGTTAAACTTGCGTACATGCATATGACGCAATTTTGGGATTTTTCGAAATTCGTAAATTTCAGGGATAAAAAAAAATAACATTTTTTTTTTTTTTTTTTTTCGTTATTCGTTGATAATTTTCGAGCCAGTTTATTATCTAAATGATATTTGCTTCAGAATTATGATTACGTAAATATCTAAAAAGTAGTTTCAGGATTTATCTTCTAAATTCATCGTTAAAGATCATTAAAAATATAAAACATGTTTCCAATTAATCTTCTGTATCTCTTAAACCCGTTGAGATACCGAGGTGATTTGTGAATACGAACGTAGCTTACGTAAATATCTAAAAAGCAATTGCAGGATAAATAGTTAAAAAGTTGTTAATTTCTGCCATTCGATCTTCAGGATCGGGCCTAAATACATATAGGTTTTCAGACAATCTTCTTCGGCGCAATCGTTTGCGACATAAGTCTGCCGTGTGTAATGTTTTGGGATCGAGTTCCATGTAGGATATTTTCGACGGTAAATTACTGTGATGTTTCATCCGCACATATTACAGGCAGTTGGCAGAAGATTTTATTTTTCATTTGAAGTATACAACAACGTTTTTAAATGTTATGAGGACAGCGGAAGCAGCTGTGATGGGACAGCCGGTGGGAGGCGATATGAGATGGATGTGAAGAAGTGCCTGGAATGGAGGGCCGCGGAAACAGGAGATCCCCAGAAAACCCAACGACCATCATCCAGGCCGATTTCCACGTGGAAGAATCCAGTTGAACCATTTGGAAATCGAACCTTGATCACAGTAATGTTTTTAGATTTTAAAAGAATACCTGCAGAAGCAGATACGGGGGTCATAAATTATATGATTAGCGATGATTAGAGACACTGGAAAATCGCGAAAATGTTTAAAATAGTCTCCAATAATCTGTATTATATTAACCGTGACACGTGTGAACAGTTTTAGGACAAATCACACACGCTGTGTGTCCAAGCTGTGCAGTTCTAACTGGGCCTGTTGTAGAGAGAAAAACTGCTACAAACAAACGATAGCGAATGTTGATACAAAACATTCAATGTTATATACAGCATGTTGGAGCCTAGCAATCAGTCAAGTATTCCCGCGATGTTCCAGTGTCTCTAGCGATGATGTTACATCGCGAAAATGTTTTGTGTCAACATACACTTGAAAATACTTTTAAGTTTCTTGTAACATGTTTGATTTGGTGATACACATCTGACACAACATAGCTGTCTGCAGACTAATAACAGGCATCAATTATTACGATATCGGAATTCTTATTGGTTCAGTCAAGTATGGCAACAGCTCCACGTAAACAAAAGCCAGTAATCTTCTGGTTAGTTGAACGTACGTTGAAACCCAGCAAATAGTCAAGTTTTCCAGCGATAAACCATCATCTCTGGATATTATACATACATATTAGAAACAGCTTTCCCGTACTATTAATTTTTTATTTTTTTAAGTATACCATAATATCGTTAAAAATAATAAACGACGACCCCACAAATCGGTGACTGCTCCAAATTTATACGCATTTATTATGAAATGTGCCTTATTACCTTTCCTATTTGAAGATTATAAAAAAGTTTTCAATTTTTAGAAAATAATAGCCGGCGTAACCACTACGGGGACAGCTAGTTCTGTATACTTTTCTAACAAGATTTTTTTAGTAGAATTGTTTGTCTAAGAAAAATGTTGTCATAGTGCTGTGCGCACAATAGAATCGCCCGTGTAGCTTTAGTTCTTGCGCTCCGTACGTAAGTCAGAGTGATGGTCTTATAAAGAGGAAAAATATCTTGCAGTGTTTCAAGACACGGAAAAAATTAAATTGCAGTAAATTAAATAAATATAACATTTCAGACTAATACAGATACAAAAGAATGCCTCTCATACAAAACAATAAAATATAACTTATGTTGTGCACTGTCGGATTTGTTTCTCAAAATGTTCGTATCATAAATATTTTTTTAACAATCTCTCAAAGCATAAAAATAATCTTAATATTTGTGAATACAGCCGAATTCAATCTAATAATTGACAGACCGGATTAAGTTTTGTAGATGAACAGTTGCAGTATAAACCAGTAAAAATATTGCGAAAACACAGAATTTAATTTCCGCCTCATGTTTATTATTTGCCTTTGTTGTGATTGCTAAAATACCTTTGTGATGTTTGCTAAAGAACCGTAAATATTAAAACCACTCACACATATACAATATGTACTGAATGCAATATGAATGTTAACATAAACAAAGCAGGAGCTTATTGTTAAAAATGCTTCCTGTAGCAACAAACAGTAAGCTAATCCATGTGTGTACAATTTTACGGTCGACATTATTTGCGTGAAAGATGCAGATATGAAGCAGGATAAATTAAAGCCAGCTTCCAATACAGCAAAAAAAAAAAAAAAAA
>PNEQ01038489.1:78578-98563 GCA_003012365.1 Medauroidea extradentata | reverse complement strand
GCATCAGTTGTTACAATATCGGGACCCTTACTGGCTCAGTCAAATAGGGTAACAGCTCCAAGTACAATATAAAGCCAGTCATCTTCTGGTAAGCTGAACGTGTGTTTGAAATCCAGCAAACAGGCAGGTTTTCCCGCGATTAACTGCCATCTCTACAAATTACTAAATTAAATTATGTGTAATATTTGATGGAGTAATGCAGAAGGGAACCGATCGACAAATTACTGGAGTCGAGATATTAAAGGTCATGGTTTACTGTGTGTACCTAAACCTTGTTAAAATTGCTTGTTCTGGCCTCATATTTTTATCCAAATGTTATGATGTAACGCTGTTTTTTTTTTTGGGGGGGGGAGTAATTACTTCTTCTACTTGGTATGATTACTTTAAAATTTATTACTTTGATGATGAATTCGTTTCTGCAAAACACATCAACTTATTGTATGTAGACAAATAGATTAAAGATCGTGTTGTACTGCAACCTCGTTATGTCGGGACAGGCAAAAGCACTTTAAAAACATTATAATCACATTATATCTTTTAATAACGGTTCAGACGTCTTTACCATACCAGAACATAAATTAAAAATTATATAACACGCATATTAATGTATAGGTATAACAGTGACATGCAAGTTGGTTGTATGCGGGAAATTACATTGTTTCGACATACGAGATTGCAGTTCAACACCATCTTTAAGGTTTGTGGTCACATGGATTCGGAGAAGGGAGAAGGGGAGGGCAACATACCCTTGCCTCTCCCTATTGTTGCAGCCCAGCACAAGGCTCAGTGACCTGGACGGGTCAACAGGTCATGCGGACTGCCCAGGGGGGAAGACCGTCAAACTGGGCGAGGAAAGCGGACGCCCCACTCCAACACGGGCGGGTTTGATATTTTAAGCGCGCCCTCGCTGCAAGGGGGCGCCTCTCGTGGCGGTATTCAATTACAGGGCGGCGGCGCACCTCTTGAAAGCACTGACGGAGTGTGTGCCCCCCCCCCCCCCCCCCCGTCGTCCTACTTCCACCTCGCATCTCTCCACCCTCACCTGGTTGTTTACTCGACGAGGTTGACGTAGCCAGGTTGGACAACACCGACTGCACGAGCGCAGCTGTCGTCAACGGTCTACGGCGTTACCCGGGAAAAAGTGGGCCAGTCGGTGCGTTCGACCAAAAGAAAAACAAACCCTCTTCGAAACAGTATTTTACTCTCGCCTCTTCCAAGCCTTTGATTTTTTTTTTTTTTTTCCTTTTGAAATATTTGTACGACGAGGATGGCATAGTGTTTAATAGTTTAGGTCTGTCCAGTTTTTTTTTCGTAATCTATTAATATTTTATAACAATGGCCGGAGAACGAGGGGGAGGTGGATTAAGGCGGCCGCCTACCCCACGCTTCAAATGCGTTGCAGTGAGTTCGTAAACAGGTTTTTTTGTACGCAAATATTCCACGTGTGCCAATTGTGCCAACGTACGAAAAGAAAAACTCCAGACAAGGTCGGAACCTCATTGTTAAGACGCCACGCTGATTAAAGACACTGTTTCTAAGTCCTCCAACATGGCTAAAAACCGCTTTTTCAGACTTCCGTACTTCAAAGTGTACTAACCAGATTTATGTGAAACTCAAGTTGCGACCTGCACTGAACTTAGTTGCAGACTTTCCACCAATAAAATTATATGGTCACCGCTTAGTGTCCCATAGTAAAAACCGTTCGGCGGGAAGCTTGCATGCTAGTTCAGCGCTCGGCTCGTTGAGGCGGCGCGGCATTTGATGTGCGCTTCAAGGTCGGCCTTACAGCTCCGTCGCTTTTGAGCCTCTCACGCGCGGGTAGGCGGCGCCCTTAAGGCGATATATCCCTCCTTCGTGTAAAAATTAATAATATTCCCTGCTAAGTAAAATACTGAGTGTATGCTTTTCTGGCGTGACGAACTCTTGTCCAAATATGATAATTACATTTATTAGTACTTAACATATTTTCATTAAGAGTAATTTGGACCTAAGTTTTTTTTTTTTTTTTTTTTTTTTTTTTTTTTTTTTTTTTTTTTTTTTTTTTTTTTTTTTTTTTTTTTTTTTTTTTTTTTTTTTTTTTTTTTTTTTTTTTGAAGCAAGAAAACTGGTAGGGCGATAAGTCGACTCCAAGGCGTGTGTTCAACACCGCTTCGCCCTTAAGCACAGAGGACTAAACTAGCATGTAGTGTTTTCGTAGAAAGTGTTTTCCAATAGGACTTTAAGCGTTGACCCTATTATTTCATTTGTGGAAAGTATGAGGTAAAGTCCAACGCAGGTCGCCATCATTTTGTTCTACAATTACGGTTGATAGTTTTCCAGATACAGCAATTTAAAGCAGCCATTTTTACCACTTTTAAGAAGCTTGGTAATTACGTTTTTAATAAGGTAGCGGTATTTTTAAAACGCTAGAGACATAGTTTTAAGTGTGTCTTCTTTTCGTAGACATATACATATTGAAAACACGTTTTATAGTTAGTCTATGTGTGAAAAAACACTTATTACCACGCTACATCACATCTCATGTGCCAGGTCCAACTAACTCTTAAGCTTAAAGTGCTTTTAAACAACACGTTGACCCTCTGTATTTCACATTTTCCAGACGGAGAAAAACATCCTTACCCTTCCCGCTTTGTTTCTACGCTACTGTTTCTGCTTCCTACTTCGTTGCCTTAGTGAAAGTATTACAGTAAAAGGAGTATCCTCCCCCCCCCCCGCACTTTTCCACCAGTGGACGAGACGACCCTATTATCACGTGTAACGCTTAAGGGGTATTGATCCCTACCACCTTGGATTTATATGTTTCTTCTCGATAACTTCTGTTCCAGTTGATGTATCAAAATTTTTGTCACGACAAGGCATAGATACAAACTTAATAGATTTTCTGTAATTGCTGGAACCATAATATATTCATTATTTTGCAACGGGAAATAGCTGAAAAGGAAAAATTGCATTATTTACGGGAGCGACTACAGAGGCCGCAACATTAACAGAAACAATGTCATATGGATTCCAAAAAGCGAATGAAACAATAAACTATGTCTTGTCAGCGTGAAAAAAGTAAAACAGTGTATATATTCCCTGATTTATAAGAAAAACCGTAATACCGATCTGACAGGGATCAATCCCCCTTAAGAACTGCATATGTTAGTCAGGTTGGATGTATGTGTTAATTTTGTTAGTCATTATTTTTAAATAAAGTGTTTGTAATAAAATAGGACACGATGTTTCAAGGTCTGTATATTCCTACATATCACCGTCGTATTCAATACACATCAGAGACACGCCCACTCTACAGTGTAACGTTCGCTCTCAGTTTTTCTGCCAACGAGGTGCCGCGTTAACTGTGGTCCAGTGAGAGTCCGAAAAATACAGTAATTAAAGTCTCTTATATAGGTGGCGTATTAACTGCGTTGCGGCGTGTTAGGATAACGTTTTTTTTAGGTTACTACTAAACGTGCGTTCGATATCTTTATATACTAAAAAATAAAATATGTTTCTCAAAATGTCAAAAAAAAAAAAAAACGGCTTTTTCAGACAGCAGTCATGTTAAAAAAAAAAAAAAATAGCAACCGGAATCGTAAAACGAAAATAGAGAAGCGCGCGCTGGACTTTACTATGCTCTTTCCATAAGAAAAATAATTAAAGTTCCATAGATAAAAGCGAACCACAGAAACATTGCACGCAGTTTTCGCGCCCTGCTCATAAAGACGACATGGTTATTGACACGCGAGCCAGTGTAGCTCTTATCGCCTACCTGTTTCAGTACCCCAGACGCGGCATCTCGAGCGTTAAAAGGAGTTTCTTTATTTGTGAAAATTTTGTTGATGGGACAGTAGAGTTCCTCACGTTACAGGTGAGACAGTGCAATTACAAGCAGCCCTCTACGTCCCTACATAATGTATTCTGGGGAAAATGTATGAAATACGATTGTATTAAACTTTAATAATACACTTGTATGTTATTCAGTGTTTTGTTCCAAAAAAATGCCAATAAATGCGTTTCAATAACCATAAATTATAAAGAAAATGTTTTTGTTAGGGATTAATATGTAGGCCTACTTCTTTAATAGTTGTTGGATATATACATTATAATTAATGATACAAAAACTGCTGTTGAGCATTGAAATGAAGGTACATAACAAACTCGTCTGTAATTGGTAGTGTTTACTCTCTGGACTATTGGTTTTGTCAGTGTATGGAAGTCTGAATCAAGTGTATGAAAGTTGAATAATGGTACCAAATACTGACGTATGAAAGTTGAATGTGTGAAAGTCGAGGACTGCCTATATCCCTGCCAGCAGTATTCGGTCGCAATCCTCAAAGTGTTCGAGAAAATGTCGTTGAAAATAATGTCTGAAAATTGGGCAGTATTTTTGTGCAAGAATCACTAATGTCAATACAGATAACCAGTTTCAATTTTGATGTTAGTGCCCCAGGAAGTATAAATGTGCAAACATTTACCGTAATATTGATTTGAATGTAACTAATGTCCCTGGATTTTTGAGAAAAATATTTTTACACCAACTTCTTTTATTTTCTTACGTGCTCATTTGCTGCTCTGTTCGTTGGCGTTGAGCGGTTGTGGTTGACACAGTGGTTATAACACATGCCTCCCACCATTGCGATGCGGGTTCGATTCCCGATAATTTGAGTTTTCGTTTTTTTTTTTTTTTTTTTTTTTTTTTTTTTTTTTTTTTTTTTTTTTTTTTTTTTTTTTTTTTTTTTTTTTTTTTTTTTTTTTTTTTTTTTTTTTTACGATGTACATAATGTTAAATCTGAGATTAACCCAAATATTATTTACCCTGTGCTACCGTTCAGACATTGTTATGTAGCTGCTAACTTATTACGAAGCAAATATTTTCATGTTCGTAAGTCGCCGAACTGATTACTACCTAATTATACATTACCAGCTTATCCGCCACGTATGTACTGCAGTGTGAAGTATATTAAATTTCCAGTATAATCGTAAATTACGCATATTATTTCTTCTCGGAATTTCATGGCGAGTGAAACAGAGTTTTCAACATCATTTCTTTACATCGAAAAGTGACATGCGTGATTGTTGCACAAAGCTACGTGTATAAAAGTCGGTCTTCAGAAATCTACTGTATTCTTTTGTGTCTTCATCGTTGTGTCGTATAGTGTGTAGTCTGTGACGTCGTCGTTGTTATTCTGCCTTGTGTCCTTTGTCTTCGTTCCAGTATTGTTTGTGCTGACTTAATTGTGGTGTCCCGAGTTTCACATATCATTTTGTTTTTGGTATTTCGACTTTTATTTGTGGACGTTTATTTTATTTACCTTTATTTGTTGTGGACTTGATTCCTTATGGGTAGAGATGATGGTTTATCGCGGGAAAACTTGACTATTTGCTAGGCTTCACCGTGCGTTCAGCTTTCAAAAGATTACTGGATTTTTCTTGTACGTGGAGCTACTGCCCTATTTGACTGAGCCAATAAGAATACCGCTATTTTAATATTTGATGCATGTTATTGGTCTATAGACAGCTACGTTGTGTCAGTGTTTTCAAGGCTACCTTGGCACAAAACATTTTTGCGATATTCCATCATCTCTACTTATGGGTAGAGCCACGATTTTATGGTGAAAAGATTTTTTCATCATTTGGTTTCAATGCCTTATGTTCACATCCGCAACTCTGTTTCATGGTCAGTGATTGGACGTTTTAACTGTCACACGTCTTGAGGTTCTACTGACAAATGACAGATGTATTGCGTCACAATAGCCTCACTGTTATTGGTGCAGTCGAATGAGGGACGTATCTGAGCAAAGACACGCTGCCAATAGCCGTGAGCAGAGCTGCCGAGGTGCACGCGAGATACTGAAACAAAATGATGCAAAAATCTCTTCGCGACGAAATCGTGGCTCTACCTATGGAATATTTCATGTTCTATTTTTTGGTTTGTGGATGTGTTGACTACAGCCAAATTAGGCTTGTTTTCACATTTTATCGTTTTTCATTTGTTTGTTTCTTCTTGGTCTCATTCTAAGTTTTATGGGACGACATAATATTGCAATGGCGTATGTCCACAATAATATAGAACGTTATTCTGTCCCATTTGCAAGAAACAGACATTATCACGTTTATAAAGTAATGATTTTGTGTTTGTGCTCCAGAATGACTTAGTCCAACTTTAAGTAGTGTGCTTCTATATAGAGTGAGTCGGGAGGAAAGGTACATGCTTTGAGGGGTGATAGTACTGGTGATTCTGAACAAAATGTTTCTGATAAACATATGCCCTTTTCTTAACCGTTTCAGAGAAACCTAATGAAAACAACAAGGAACGGGATAAGTGCAGGTGACGGTAAATCACGCTACTGTTATCTTATGTTGTGTGTAATTTTGTACATTTACACACGGTGGCGCTCTAAGCATGGTGTAGTTGTTTACCTCAGTCTCAGTCGTACAGTGCTTGCCCTAGTGTTGTTACGTGTACAGTGAATACAGTTCACTGTAGTCAATAATGCTACAGGTCTTCACACATGCAGAGTATGCTGACATGATGTTTGTCTACAGTTTCTCCGATGGGAATTCCAGAGCCGCTGTTCGTGAGTACGAACGACGATTTCCTAATCGCAGAGTTCCAGATAGCAGGGTGTTTAGCAGAGCGTGTGCAGGATTGCGTGACCGTGGTACGCTTCCCAGCGTAAATGTTGTAACCGAACGTCCCGTACAACAAACTCTTAATGAAGTTGAGAACATTCTTCAGGTACTAGAACGCAGCCCAACAACTAGCTCGAGACAAATTGCTGCTCAACTTGGCCACCGAGGTCACCTGATCTTACCCCATTGGATTACTGTGTGTGGGGTTGGCTTAAAAGCGAAGTCTACACGCGCAGGGTGGACACAAGAGAGGAACTTCTCGCTCGTATTTACCATGTTTGTGTTTAAGTAAAACAATGTAGTAATGAGCTCAGATTAGGAACACAGCAACTGTCTATCAGAGCAGCAAAATGCATTGAAGTTGGTGGTGGAGTGTTTGAACATGTTTTATGAGGAAATGTACACAATTAAATAAAACATACGATGACAGTATCGTGATTTACCGTCACCTGCACATTTCCCGTTCCTTGTTGTTTTCATTCGGTTTCTCTGAAATGGTTAAGAAATGGGTATATGTTTATTAGAAACATTTTGTTCAGAATCACCAGTACTATCACCCCTCAAAGCATGTATCTTTCCTCCCGACTCGCCCTGTATATAATACGAAGCGAGATATCGCAGTGGGGCTGTGCAGGAGATCTGACTAGTAATGTGCAGCACGCCTTATTGGGTCATCCAGTCAATAGCGCATTATCATGCTGAGGCACGGCCGGGGTACGCACAGGTTATCTTCCGGGTCATCTGCATCCTCGGATATAATCTCCATACATTTATGACGCTATTCGCGTCCACGCAAATGTGTGAGTAAACCTCGTGTGCTGTAGTCCAGGGCAGCTGCCTTTAGGCCCGTAATGTTAGCTGGAGCTCCATTATCTAGGTGTTTTATTCAAAGACTTCGTTTTGAGTTGCATATGTTTATGTTCAATACGAAAATTTTTCACATGTAAATATGTATACACATGTGTATAAATACGAAATATGTGTATGTATGTCAATATAGCCAACTAGTGTCAATTTTTGTTACTGCCGATTTTGCGATACGTAGGCTACAGTAAGTTTTGTATTGCATTGTCACAGACACATTATTTATTTGGACACTTTACGTGTCCTCGGAACAGCGCAAGGCCTTTGTAGCGGTACACGGAGAAAGGACAATAAAGGTGGCCACGATCTGCATTGAATAACGAGTAACCTTCCCAGAATTCGCATGGAGTATTTTCCGAACATCCTGGTAAACTGAAATAAGGGCGGCTGGGGCCGCGGATCGAACCCGGGTTCCACCGAATGCGATGCGAGTTTATTTCAAGTACTCCACCTCGCTCGGTACCAGTCGAGCGAGATGGTGCAACGTTGACACGTTGGATATGCACTTGGGAGGACAAAGGTTAATTTTCAGTCTCCAGCAATCCTGATTTTGTTCGTTTGTCTATCACGCGTACCGGCGAGTCAAGGAAAGTCGTTGCAGTTAAAGAGTGCACAGCTGTATTAAAAGCGTTCACGTGGCAATGATGCATAATTTTATATTTGCACGACACGTGTTAGTTTTGTCGACTTCACTTGTGGCTACATTTTCCACTTGTGAAAATAGTTGAGCATCCCATTGCGACATGTCAAAGTCACGGGAACATGCAAGTAACAAAAACCAATTGGCTTACTCGAATGTAGTAATTAATACTGAAATTAGATAGCATGGGCCATATTCTACAAGATTTAAAATCACTAAATGGATTTTCTTTGTATTTTTTAACAAATTCTGAACAAAACGACAGATTTATTCAATTACGGTAATTTTAAAAAAATAGTAAAGGAGGGGGGGGGTTGTTGCGTGTTTTTGAATCATTTAGCATGTGTCCTATAATATCTCATTCCAGTGCAAATTATTTCATTCGAGTAAGTCAGATGGTTTTTGTTAATTCTATGTCCCCGTAACTTGCGAATCTTTTGAATTTGACATGCCGCAACGGGGATACTGTGAAAGTTAAAACATTTCCTCACAAGTTGAAAATGTAGTTAGAAGTACAGTCTATAAAACTAACACTATGTCGTGCAAACATAAAATTAAGCATTTTTGTCACGTGAAATCTAGTAAGACGATCCCACCTGCAGGGTTCCCACGTCGATGCCCGGAGCCTTATATTATACTGACGGCTATACCGAGGATCAGACACAAAGATGTTGGAAGGGCCCAAATGGAAAACATGGTTACACACCACACAAACGCTTGACATGGCTGTGACCAATACGACCGACTAATTAAAATATTGAGAAAATATTAATTTGGAGGTTTGTAAACAAGGTGTTTTCAAACATAAAACATTAATTAAAGAACACAATATAGTCATTTATCTTAAAAATACCAGTATGATGTGTACTTGTGAGACTAAAGCAGTATGGCGACTGGCTAATTTGCTGACTACCTCTCCCCCCTCCCGGCTTCTCTCCCCTCGCCTCATTCCGACCCTATGCTACCCCCATGATCAAACGACCTGGTTGTCGCATTTCTCGCAGTCGAATACCGGCATGGATGAGCGAGAGTCTACTACCGGTAATAATACCCGCGAACCAAACGCTTGGCACAGAGGCAGTTGTCATGGTAACCAGGCGCGTCCGTGTTTGACGAGAACTGTTTCTGGCTGCTGCCTAATTGACGCTGGATCGACCCCTTCCGAGCAGTTGCGCTGCGACTGACGTCACATCTCGGGGTCTCGGGTGGAATCGACCCCTCACCCCCGCCCAAAATCCCACCACGATCGTTTTCCAGGATTGACACAAATAAACCACGGTATAAAATAAAATAATCTGCTCCTTATTCCGACGTGACACACATGACCTAGTTAATGAGACACACTACGAGTTGAGAGTAGTTCTTTATTGCCCAGATAAATTGTAAAATTTGGATTATTTGTTGTCTTATTTCCTCAGAAACCAATCACCGAGCTTAAGGCCTTGTTACGGAGTTTTGCAGTGATTTCTAAATTATTTTTTTTATTGCTACTTAATACTCATATCACAATTTCGCTGCACAGTTTTGACACTTATATGTTATAATTTGTAGATGAATTTTTTTGTAGAATTATACTGAAAGGTTTTTTAGATTTCATTACCCAAAGTACCACGTTTTTCGTCGTGAAAATAAGCAAAAATTAAGGAAATTATTATTATTATTATTTTTTTTTTTGCTGGCGAATGTTACATTATTTTACAAGACGCGTCCACAGTATTGTGCATCGTGTGATTGCACATTGACTCAAATTTTTTCAAAACTTTTGGTTAAAAAATATTTTAGTTATTGGCACCAGTCTGAAAAAAAACTCGGGAACAAGCCCTTAAATGTAGTTCTTACAGGAATTTCACAAAATGTGCACTCATGTTTGTATGTTTTGATTCAATTTAATAGGTACCACTTGACACTTCATAGAATAGCGACGTGTTCGTGCAAATGTTTTGTACATTTCTTGCCAGTAAAATTTGAAAAAAAAAAATGGAAAGATAAAGTAATTGCTAGAGGCACACCAAATTCGCGTTACTGTGGTGGTAAGCAAGATTCTACTCTCTTGCATGTCCCAATCAAAAAAATCAACTATTATTTAACGAATGGAGGTAGGAGTTGATTCACAGAATATTAGTTATGTTAGTACTAGGGTTTTTCCAAGCAAATTTTGTCAGAGTTTTTTTTGTATATATGTAAAATATTTATGGAATTTTTTTTTTTCGAAAACGGCAAACCGGTTATAAATTTCTGAAAACTACACAAAAGAAAATATTTTATTTAATGGAAGTTATTCTATAGCTATCTACATTACATAATTGAACCATTGAACCACCGTTCCATGTGAATAAAAATATTGATACACAGGTTGTCCAGGAACTGCCACGTGATAAACACACCGCACGAATTCTCGGCTAAAATGGAGACGGAAATGTTAAGTGTCCAGGTATTATTTTATGTATGTTACGTTAGTTAAATGTAGACTCGTGTTTGTACTGCGTGGGAATTAAACATGCGCCCATGATATGGGTGTCAGAACAGTCTTAGTAAGATATATGTGGAGCGCAAAAGGGAACTAACTGCAGAGCAATGTTGCCACATTGTGCATGTAAAATACCACTAACATTTTCGTCTCAAGTTTAGCTGAGGATTCGCTTGGTGTGTTTACTCCGGGTTTGTTTTTTGGACATACTGTACAGTATGTCTGTAATATGTCAAGCATACTATTTTTGTTTCCTTGCTTTTGTATTTAATCTGTGTTCCTACGCATTGATATGTAGTGCACTATTCAGTTATTTTAATGATTTTATTTGTTGCTAAACTGTAAAAAATCCTTTGTAATTTACCACAACGGTGGACCGGATTGTTGAGAAGGCTGGTGTGGCAAAATTGTTTTCTCTTTGCATTTTCTGTAATTTGTAATAAACCCGTTAATGAAAGTATACGGTTTTTACAAGACTTGCATTGTAGCAATACTTAACAGCTGCTCTATCATATGCCGTTAATTGTAACTGAGCGTTTCTCAACAATTACTGTATTTTATTGGGGCGGAAGGTGATTATTTTTCAGTGTGGAAGAAATTTTTACACTGGTTTTTTGTTTCATGGTAGTTTTCATATTGTAAATAGTAAATATGAATGTAAAATATCTGAAAAAGAATTTAAGCAGTGCTCACTTTATTTTAATGACATTTCCTTACATAGGTAAATGAACTCGGTAAGCAAGTAAGTAGGAGGTAGCAGTCGTGAGAGTCCCTAAGAGTCCCTAAGTCCCTAGAAACGTCAGGTTTGTTTTCAGGAAACCTGTAAGTTTACGAAACCGACAGTATTCCAGATCAGAAACTAGGAACTTTTTTTTTTTGTTGCCCGTGCTGTCAGATGTCGTAGAACCTGAAGGAGTGGAGAGAGATAGAAAATAAAAGACGGTACGGAGGTTGGAAAGTGGGGTAACGGTTTGATCTTTGAGCTCGCCCTGCGGACTGAAAGATCTCAAAGCTTTGCCGGGCGAAGAAGCTGAACCTTACTTACTTACTACGCGGGGTAAATCCCAGGCCGTGTTTATCTTCTGCCGCAAAGTAGATTGCGACCGAGGAACTTCGGAGGAATACGTCCTCAAAGCCAGTCCGTAAAACCTGGAGCTTGGATTTGCGTATCGGGCATTGCACCACCGAAGACACATATCCTCATGAGAGAACTTCGTAAAAAAAAACAAAAAAAAAAAACGAGAAAAGATGACCTAAAAACACAAGGTCTATGAATTATTTACACATGTGTAGGCAGTGCTTGGTAGTCAATTTTTTTTAAAGAAATATGAGACATTAAGGGCAGTCATGCGATGCACAATTCCACGTGGGCGTTTTGCAAAATAATGCATCGCTCGATTGCAAAAAAAATTGCTTGTTTTTAGCTTATTTTCATTACAAAATTTGTGACACATTTGTACAAAAAACTATAAGGTTTGTTGCTACATTGTAAAAAAAAATCCTTTGTAATTTACCACAACAGTGAACTGAATTGTTGAGAAAGCTGGTATGGCAAAATTGATTTTTCTTTGCGTTTTTTGTAGTATTACTATATATTTGTAGGAAACAATTAATAATAGTATACGATTTTTACAAAACTTGCATTGTAGCAATACTTAACAGCTGCTTTATCATATGTCGTTAATTGTAATTGTGCGTTTCTCAACAATTACTGTATTTACTGTAGTTTTCAGAGTGGAAGAAATGTTTACACTGGTTTTTAGTTTGATGATAGTTTTCATATTGTAAATAGTAAATATGAATGTAATATAGCTGAAAGAAAAATTTAAGCAGTGCTCAATTTATTGTGAACAATTTATAACAAGATGAAGTAAGGTAAGTGTCGCGTACTGTGTATAGGTGATGAACTTTCAACACTTTTCGAGGAAGTTTTTTTTTTACAGTGCTTAAAAAAAATTAGGCACCTGTTATTTTATATATAAAAATTTTGTTTCCTTTAAAATATTTTCAAAATCACAGTAGAACTACCGGGAGTGTTGTCTTAACCCATTTGCGAATTTGCGTTCCAGTTCAATATACTTAATGAATTCATTGTTTGCGATCCCGTAGTACAGATAAGGGTGCTGCCTATATTTTGACGGCCTGACGCGAAACAGGGTAGAGAGAGAGAGTGACGTAGATTTTATTTGGTGGAGCTCTTGCAACTTTTCACTGTAGCTTTCGAACAAACACCGCGTACTATGCATTGAAAAGAGGAAACTATTGCTGCATAAATAAAAATGTTATATATATATATATATATATATATATATATATATATATATATATATATATAGAGAGAGAGAGAGAGAGAGAGAGTGTGTGTGTGTGTGTGTGTGTGTGTGTGTGTGTGTGTGAGAGAGAGAGTGAGTGTGGGGAGTGGGTGGTCTTCGAGTGTCTTTGTACGTGGGAATACTTCTCTTTTCACAGTTTTGGGGGTAATTAGAATAAATAAAAAAATATCTTTTAGAAATAGGGGCCGCTCCGAGACGAAAAACTAAAGTCGGTGGATGTATGGTTTAGTTGTTACGTATTCTCAGTAACAATAAGGTGGATGGTTTCAAATCGTGTCTGCGCACATGCGCCGTGAATAATTTGTAAACTATGAAGCACAAAAATGTGCTGAACTTTAATACTGACGAAGATATAACAATTGAAAAATATTTAAATCGAAAAATTCAACAGTTAATTCAGATAACTATGTCAATTTAGTACATTGGAAAACTTGTGTCAAATCAGTGAACAGATATTCCAAATGGCATTGAAGCCACAGTACAATCAATACCAATCTTGATTATCAATTATCAGCCCGAAGCTGTGGTGTGTGTTAAATAAGCTAAATGGAAATAGACGTTAAATGAATTACGTTTGGAGGTGACCTGCGGTGATTCTGGCAATATAACAAAAATATTCTCTGAATAAGCTTCAAAACACGTGTGGGAGAAAACATCCAAAATTCAACCAAACTACTGTATCTACAACTTTTAGGCACGTGTTAGCCAACAACATTAAAATCCGTCCATTAAATACCAAATACAAATAGGCTATATCAGGAATTACATAGCTAACTGCTGGTAACCAGACACTTTTACTGCTTTGCTTACGGACGAAGAAGATATGCCTATAGTTGGTTCAGTATAAAGTAAGCACGTTTGAAACCCTAGGAACTTATTTCTTTTAATATAATTTATAGTTTCTTGCCTCTTTTTAATCTAAATAAAGCACTCAAAGATACAATCAGTGTGTATAGATTTTACTGTACTCAAAATATAACGTCTTAAGGTCACAATAAATTATATTTTGTAATTATTGGTTCAGTATAAAGTAAGAACGTTTGAAACCCTAGGAACTTATTTCTTTTAATATAATTTATAGTTTCTTGCCTCTTTTTAATCTAAATAAAGCACTCAAAGATACAATCAGTGTGTATATAGATTTTACTGTACTCAAAATATAACGTCTTAAGGTCACAATAAAATATATTTTGTAATTATTATTCTAGGGAAAATGGTCTTCAAAAGTGTTAACTTTATCACGAACCACCTATATAAAAGGAAATCTTCTGCATCAATTCCAATAACGAAATTCGTTACGAGGAAAAAGCAGTTCCTCTGTACATAATACATATTGCAGAAGGGGTACCTCCCAACCTAGAACACACGACGCTCAGTTCAATAAGATAAGTCAAATCTGGAGATTGTCCTCTTGACGGGAGCTCTTGCAGGTGAAAGGTCTGGATCAAGTGAGAACTTCTTCACAATTTTCTGCGAGCCATTATGCCTCAATTTTTACTATTTTAAATACGAAAACTTCCATTTAACTGAAAACTAGTGTAAACATTTTTACAAGTCTCAAAACTTTACTTATATAGCACCAGATAAGACATTTAATTGATAATATAAAGTACTGGGTATTTCTCACTTTAAAGTGAACCGAATTCATGTCTACGTGTACGTTGCCTTTATCCTCTCTCCACAAATCATGCACACCGCCTATTTCCACCCCTATTCGTCTCTATTGGTGCCTTATGTATCATTTTTCCAATCAGCTGGTAAATTAAACGCGACAAAGCTTTTCCATTGGTCTACATATTTCCATGACGACTATCTTCTTTCCCCACCCATCACTGCTACGAAGTGGGGAAGTTAAAAAAAACTTTCTAGACGAGACTAGTTCGTACAGCAGGCCTAGAGTCGCTAGTGTAGTTCACTTGAATAGTCATCCTAAATTAATAAGGAATATGTTAGGCTTTGTCCAATCGACGTCATCACACGGCGTACCAACATTTTTAATGCACAGGTCGTAGAAATACTTGTTAAGGAAGAAAAAATAAACAGTAACGTGCGATTGCCATCTGACAAGGTAATAAACTCCGCCAAATATAATGAAGCATATATTTCCTATCGTCGCCCCTGTCTTTTACCTCACTAGGGCTCTAGGATACACTGTACAACATTATTTGGGTTCATATTAATTATATTTTAGCAGGGTCCATATTAATTATATATTAGAAACTTAAATTTTTTAAATCCTGAAAAGGAACATATATCGCAAAACCGTTGCATAGAATCGTTGGAAATTATTTGTACTATTCAAGCTTATTTTTTTAAACAAATTTTTTTTTTATAATTTTGTATAATTATCGTTTTAATAAAATTTTATATAAGTCAATTAATTACCCAGAACTATAAAAATTTATGTTTTAAAAAAATAGACTGCAAATTAAAAACAATTTTAAACGTTTCTATATAAACGTTTTGTGATATAAGCTTCTTTTCCGGATTGAAACAATATAAGTTACTAAAATATCGTGAATAGGGAACCGTGGCCTTAATTTACCATGTTGATTAATAGGAGAAGTAAGAAAGTAGGTACAGTAAAATTGTTTCCCATACGCCAAGGAAACATTCGTATATGCGTTACCAGACTTTTATAGTAACAGTGCTCTAGTTGATATATTTCCAAGCTGAAGTATGGCAAATGTCCTATACTCTGTATGGGTTAATGACGTTCATTACTATTTAGGAAGTTTTTTTGTTCAGTGTAGGCAACAATCTTAATGTGCATTAAAGTTGTTCATTTTTTTATATATATTCATAAATGGAGGTACGAACGTTTACTACTCGAGGGTTAATTTTTTCTTAGATTTTGAAACAAACTCTTAAAAGCAGAATGGTGTTACGAGGTTTCCTCATGAGGGGGATATACGAAACCGAAAAGTAGCTTAGGAAATTGTATTTATAATTTTACGTTCTAATTTTGAAGAAATCCCACCCGTTAATTCGTTGGGAAACAGCAATCTTGCCAAGAAAAATAAAGCTCTTGCTTAACTGACACCTCCGATGTTTTTTTCTTCTGTAACACAAAATGTGAATAACAATTCCCGTAAGGCTTTTTTTTTCTCCCCGTCTTCTTCGCCTTCATATTTATCATTGACCCTTGTGTTGCTAGCGTTTTTACGGCTTGTTGTCTCTCGTGCACACTTCGTAGTAAATCATTCTTGTCCGTTATTGCAGCATCAATATTTTACAGCCTTCTCTCTGAGCAGTCACTAGATTATTCATGGTCGTCCTTTTTCTACACGTCTCGTATATTCTGTTCAACACTTTGCGTTGTTTTTTTTTTTCTCCCTTCTTTGTTTTCAATACATGACTTCCGTCTGTTATCGTGTAAATTCTTCCTTCTCCCTCACCCCCATTCTACCTTCCCACATCTTATGTCTTTATTTCATATATTTTTCAACTTCTTCCGTTCTTCCTTGTAATATTTTTCTCCGGCCATTTCTGCAAGTAAAATTCAATTTGTTTAAGGACGCTTTTCAGTCAGATTGATGTAGTAGTCATTTTTGCTGTCCCGAACTGTGTATTGTAGTATGAATTTCAAGTTGATGTAAGTTAGTGATTCTCCTTTTAAAGGTTGTCGCAATATGTAATATGACTGATAGGTTTTATTTTAGCTTTGCAAGGTTCCATACCTAAGGCCATGCTCTTTAGTTTCTACACTCTAAATCTGAATTAGTGAATATTCACTGATTCACGCCGATGGATGGAGCAATTTCAACAAATTGAATCAGAGAGACACCACTGTGAAATCGGTGACTATTAACTGATTCCAATAAAGAGTGCCGACATTCCACAAGTTAATTAGTGAATCTCCACAGATTTTCCAGTAATGTTTCACTGATTTAATAAGTGAAATCTGTTCTTTGAAAACAACTGGAAAAAACTGTGAATATGCACCGATTCACTTGTGAGATGCTGGCACTCTTAAAGGAAATCAGTGAATAATCACTAATTAAACAGCGTGTATTTCCGCTGATTAAAATTGTTGGAACTGCACCAGCCAACAGCGTGAATCAGTGAATATTCACTAATTCAGATTTAGAGTACAATGTTTTTGCCATATTTCTTTTAAAGCTGAAACGAGAGGAGATATTAAAAAATGTGTCCAGCAGTTTTGATTTAAATGGTTTTTGCCCTGATAGCTACTTTTTTCAAAGCAGTGTATTATACGTTTTCGACTAAAAAGTCAACTAACCAGAATTTGGTTAATTACGTAACTAGCTAACACCATAAGATTTACTGTCTTGAAAAATAAGCCAACATGGAGAAGACGATTTTAAACAATACTGCCAGACAGATTTTTGATATCTGCTCTCGTTTAGGTTTAAAAATATAATATCGCTAAAAAAAAAATGCAGACACTAGAGAGCATAGCCTTAAACGTAACCAAAAATATCATTGGTCGCACGTTCCGAAGTGCTGGTTGTTCGTAAGATGCCACACCTACAGACACAGCTAACGCACTCTCCTTACGTTATTTTAGGACATAACTTTATAACGTCGCAGTCGCCATTTCTTAGTCAAGTCTGTGTTATTCAGAACGTAAGAAAAAAAAACAATGCCCGGGGCAAAGGTTTGCAACAGTCAAACCATATATACGTTTGTATATTGCGAAACAAAGTATGTATTGTATCCAACAAAATTTCTCTTAACTGAAAAATCTATTAAACATGCCAAGAGTTAGTTTTGTTGTTCTAACGAAAAGGTAATGTTTAGCAGATCTAAACTCCCGTGTTGAGGAAACAAAATACGATGGATGATTCAGCGTTTACACGGTTGTTTTACCATATACAAACTATATACACATGCGAATGTCCACACTGTTTAAAATATAACAGTCTCCTTATTCTTTTTTGTCGTCTAATTTTATGTAATTTTTTAAAATAATAATTTTAAATTTATGTTACAATTCCGCTTATGTTTTTCTTTTAGTCGTTGTATTTCCAAGCTACAATTTCAGAGAAGCACAATTTTTGCTTCACCTACGATGATGTATTAATTTACTACACGTGGTCCAAGAATTTAATGTTGAAACGAAGAAGAGCCTAATTTAATATATACAGTCTCGTTTTTAATTAAATTCCTCGACAACATAAATGCATGTTAATTATTTGAAAGAAAAAAAACTGAGTAGGAAACAGAGAATATGTCCACTGTTATTTTAAGATCTTATTTGGTTACATATATTCACTGTTTAGATCTGTGTAATCGTAATTTGAGATAAACTAATTATTTACTGAATTCAGTCTCACATCAGTAAATATAGGTATCAGTCAGCTCACTTAAGCTTACGAAATTCTGTAAAGTGTACATTATGTCACTATTGGCATTTAGTTTCAAAATTAAGACATAAAAATTTGTTATTAATAAGCAAACGTAAATGGAAATAAAAATCTTGGAAACTACGCCTCTTTAAGCCTGTTTACGAAGGTTTTTAAAAATGTGCTTACTATGCGGTTCATACCTTGTGCCAGTATCAGCTGGGTGTTTCTCGTCTCGTTATGAAAGTTGGTGCGCTCCCTCGCGTCCCCGTGTGTAACCGAGGCTGAAGGGGGTGGGTCAGGGGTGCGTGAGGGAAGGGGAGGGGGCAGTGTTAGGAACTCATCAAGGTGCTGAAGCAATCTTTCTCGCGATGACGCCCTCCTATTATGCCATTTCCCCGCTGCCGGTCTCACTTCCTCACCCCCCTCCTCTTTCACCCCACAGGTCTGTGTCCACAGCTTCCTGTCTGAGCGACATCTCATTTAACTTTGTTCTCCGTCCGCTTTTCGCGCCGGGGTGGAAAAATAGTGGCAGGTGGGGTGGGGGTGCAGCTCGGATGGGCGCAGGGGTGAAAATCTAGCGGTCCTGTGTCGGCTCTCGGCGTAGTCGACCGTGTTGACGGATCTCGTCGCGGGGAGAAGGGGGAAGGGTTGAAGCTAGAGTAGCCGTGGAACGCTGGATTGGAGGAAGGGGGGTTGGAGATACGGGCGAGGGGGTGCAAATTTCGCGGCTCGTTAGCCGACAACTTGCCTCGTTTAAAACGAGGGAGCTTCGACGTTATCTCTGCGTGGTAGGACATAATGGGCAAACTTTATCCTTACTCGAATTTTTTTTTTAATTACAGCCGATTTCAGAATATGCCTTAGAATACGTGTAGTTAAGTTGTACGCTCTAAAAAGCACTGTGTACGCTCCATTGCTGACATGAAGTATTTTTTAGTTAAGAGAATTTTCGCTTTCGCTAATCCTGTGCAACATTGTTTACCTTTAAAACAATTTTTATTACATTAATATTGAAATAGAATTTGAGTTTTCACTAATGACATCACTACATACTTCATGTACGTGGATACACTAATTTTTATTAATGTCATAGTTTGCCAATTCGTAAACATAGCTTAGCACATCTTCTGATGTCGCAGAATACTTTAGTACTTTTCGCTTGTATTGCTTATCCCAACATATTTTTTATTCAGCCTCCTTTATATGCCAAATCATGTGTAAAATAATTAAATAAATGGAGAGTTTTTTACGTATTGTAAAAAAAAATCCCCCTATGGAAAAAAATATTTATTATGAAAGTTGTTTTAAGCACTTAATACTAGTCATCCAGTTCTATAACGAACCCGTTTGTCAGGAACTTTGCGTTTTAAAATCAAACGAAAAAAAAAATGCTATAAAGTAAAAGTAGGCCTATTTTGAAGGACATGATTCCCGATGAAGCACATTTTACACCTTCATGCCCTTTTATGGAAGAAATAAAAAAATTATTTTATTGAGTGCCTGCTCCTTTACGCTAAACCATTCTTTAATTTAAGTGTTCCTATGGTTAGCGATTTTATAATGTGCCTTTTATGCAAGTAGACTGTACTATCAACCACCAGCATATATGATAAATTTAATTTACTTTTTTTTTTCGGTGTCACGTTAGAGCGTGTTTTAGTTGACAACGTTTTAAATTACAAAATATTGTCATGTCTAAGTTTAATTTGTATGCCAAGTGTAGAAGTTACCCCCCCCCCCCCCCCCCCCCC
>PNEQ01038489.1:64438-78478 GCA_003012365.1 Medauroidea extradentata | reverse complement strand
CTTATTATTTCTAAACTTCACAACTGTTTGTATTATCATTAAATATTTTCTGGCAGAATTTGCAAAATTTTTTTTATTTAAGATTACAAAAAATTAACGAAGTTCACTGCGGTGGCGATTGCTTTTCATATAACTTATCGTTAAAACAATTTAATTCTATCCTTTTTTAAGCATCAAAAATATATTTAACCTTTTGAAGATAGCCAACTCAAAACACTATTTTTGTAGCACTTGCTTGAAAAATGTTTCCAGAATTAGTACACGAGCTTTTTCTTTTAAAATTACAAACATGTTCTTCTATAAGCTTTAAAACTTAACATGTTTTCAGAATTGTGAACTTTTTTTCATACAGAGCGGTACTTTAGTGTAAGTTATAATCCATATAAAAACCGGGTTTCCGTTTGAGTTATTTTTCGTAGAAGTATGACTTCTCTGTAACAAATTTATCTTTGCTTCAACTTTTTGAGTGATCAATACTGCACCCACGAGGTCGAGCCAAGAAAATATTTTTCCGGCGAGCGAAGAGGGCAAATGTTCGTGCAAAATTGTAGAGATGTATAGCACAGAAGTTCTGTAGCCATATCTCAGAATTTCAAATTACTCTGCATAAATTTGAAAATGTTATATAACTTTCGCGTGGGGGCAGTTTTCTTAGTAGATTTGGATTTTAATCGCGTGAAGAAACTTTTCAAGTCATAAAAAAGTGCAAGCAAACTTCTGTTGCATGTTTGAATTAACAATACATTGAAATAAAATTCTATTACAACGTTTTAAATCACATACTTGGCACTCGTGATTTATCGATTTTAAAACGGAACACGTTTTTTGTGGTTACACACCAGAAACGAATGAAATCAATTATATTTCTCACCTCAACAAACATGGACTTAAAGTGTACGATATTTATCATCACATGAACAAAAAGTACGAGTGACATTGAATTTATTTCCTTTGTTTAAACGAACAACAGCTTCCTTATGAATATAAATAGTCGCAAATGAAAGATTAGGCCTTAACACATTTCAAATTGTCACACAGAAAACCAGCTGTACTTGTTACACAAGCAGTGCACCCGATAAAAGCCACTAGAAGCTCAACACAGAAGACATTTCTTTCGAAAATTATTACTAAACGAGTTTAATTTGAACAAGAAGAAAATAGAATGCGATCGTATCTCAACAGAAGCTAATGTCACCACTACAGTCTGCGTCCAGTGTGGTCTCTCCCTTAACGGTTTATTTTTTTTTTTCAATCCATTACGTCAACTGAAAATGTATGGTTTATTGTTTGCTTTTTCAACAACACATGCGGAATTTTCAGTATCTTTAATATGTATCCAATATTTCTCTCTCTTCTTATATATATATATATATATATATATATATATATATATATATATATATATTCGTGACTTTGATCTAAGTTGACAAAATAATTTCGGAAATATAACAGCTAATTTGTGAAATGTTATAGTCTCAAGGAACCACAACAGCAATACTGAAGCGATTTATGGAAGCCATGAAAGCAAATGTCATGGCCGGAATCGGGAATTGAAACGGGGCCGTCCTGAATGCGTGTTCAAAATGTACCCGTTGCGACACCTCGTCCGGTATAGACAGTAAGGAAAATATATTTTTTTTTTAAAGATTCATTTCTGTTCTCCAAATTAATAACTAAAAATTATTAATTTCAATCCATTCTCGCAGTTATTTTTACTACTTGATCCCTCATGAATAATAATTACCTCCGTGTTTGTTATAAACTGTTGTATTTTAATTTATATTATAGGTACTATAAACACAGTAATTTATTTTGCAAATGTTTTCATTATTTCGAAAGAAAAAAACTCATTGTTTGCATTTAATGTGTGCTTTACCTTTGTGAAGTTTTAAAAGGCGCGACGTCTTAAATATTAATTTAATTAAAACTCTTGGGATGAAATAATTAAAAGCTGGGTAGGTATAGCTACAGGACGAGATGTAAACAGACGGATTGCATTTGTTGAAGAATAGTGCGAGAGAGAACTGGAATGGTCGAGCAACAAGCAACTTAGAATTTTTTTTGTGATGTTTGCTCTGCGCAGGCACAAAACAACCTTTACTAATGAACTTCGCGCTCTTTAAACTTACTTCCTTTCCAGCGTCGCTTGTTCTGCATTCATTCACATTTGCGATTCGGTGATTTCTGCTCTCGTCTCTTGCCGTCCTACTAGTTATTCATAAAATACAAACAGAGAGAAGCTTAAAGAAAGTGTGCGACAGACAGTGAATTATCATTTTACGGCTAGTTGGTAAGAATAAATGCGTGTTGCCTGCATAATTTCACTGTCGCTGATCAATACTCAGAATAACTCAAAATTAAACAGGACACTTGGTAGATATTACAAAGTGCATTTTGTAAAAAGTTATTTGCCCGTTAGTACTGTCAAATTACTCACGTAGTTGATAATGTATTTAATACAAAAGCGTACTAGTAAATTTTTTATTCGCGAGAGAAATAATAGAACAAATTAACAGCAAAAAATTTAAGCATGTTATTAAACATTCACTTAAGCATCACTGGCACTTATATGAAGTGCGCCAACTAATATATAGCTATCGGTCTGCCTCTCTCTCTCTCTCTCTTTAACTCACTCGTTCTCTCTCACTCTCAATCTATGAATTTCTGTCCTAACTTTGCCAAGGTTATTTTTTACTAAATTGTGTAGTTTAATAAACGGGTGTTTCTTTTTAACTGAACTGAATTATGAGGTTTGTCTTTAATTAGTTTGCGGTTTTGTTAGCTCTTAAATAATTACTCCTCTTGTAAATTGTATTGGAAGTGTATTAGAAAGTTCGATAACAATACGATCACTAGTACTAAAGTTAGAGGTACGAACCCCCGAGAACCTGAAGCGAATTAAGTCTGGTTTAAGTCCAGAAAAAAACACTTATATGTCCGAACCGTGGCTATATATGAGTGTATATATAATGTGTGTGTTTAGACGTGTGTGAGAGGAAGAAAGAGAGAGAGGGAGAGAGCTCGTTGGAGACTCAGAATTGAAGGAGCCAATTATTCTTACGTACATTACGCTAAACTGCCGCGAAGTTTGTTTTCTTCAGGAGCAACCAGATTTGAAGCGGTGACCCTCCTGTCATTTTGTTGTTAAAAGTCTGCAGCAAAGCTTAGTGCAGGACCCGTGGTTGGTTTCGTATCTATCTGGGTTTCAGGCACAACAGTTGCCGTTAGAAAAGGCTGGTTTTCCGTTTTTTTTTATAGCGATATTGGAGAGTTCAAAAACAGTATTTGTATTGCGCAAACTACTCAACAACTCTCTTCTGAAATATACAGTATATATCAACCCACGCAAACGCGTTTCAATTAGGGGAAGGATAGTTTCGGGAATTTAAATATCGCATGTTTGAATAAACCGTCCTATGTGCACTGTAAAAAACTTCCTAATTTTTTTAGAAACTAACCTAAATGCAGTACGAGACAGTTGCTATACATACTTCCGCCTTGTAAATATGCAAACTTTTACAAATGTTACTACAATCCAAGTCTGGTAACTTTAGTATATATTTTAACTGTTTTTTATAAAAAAAAGTTTAGGTGTGCTACCATGGATGTTTGGGAAACTGTTATACTGCACCTGCTTTCTTAGCGATCATATACACACGTGTGGCAAATTTACAAACGATTTTTAGAGCGCATCTCAAGCCCGTCTTTTCGTTCATTGCCTATTTTCCCAGTGATTGGCAGCTAATGGTCGGGGATTGAGTTAATACAGGACAGTTGAGTCTAGCATCAAGGTCATTGAACTCTTTGAAGACTGTTCGTTCTCTTAGCTGTGAAATTGAGGCGTTGGCAGGAATACAAGCCTTAGTAAGAAAAGTGCATTGTGAGATAATGATAAGTATGGGTTTTGGAGAAATTCTGTTTTTTTTTTATTTCACGTTTGTCTCACATTATTTTCTCTTAATACGTATAAGTAATATTTATTTACATTTCACAAATTAATAGTAGTTACTATAAACAGTCAAAGATAAAACAGAAATTATTTATAGGATAGCATAATGGTACCAGCACATGTCAAGACAAAAATTCATAATTTGGTGAAGAATTTATGTATCGGTATAAAAGTTTGTACGTATCTTCTATGGACATAATCGAACAACATACATTGTTTGGTATTGAAGAAAGGCCTTATCTTAACTAAAACCTTTATCACAACCAACTCCTCATTCGTACTGTTGGCTTCCTATTGTAATTTTGTTTACATAATTGTTTTTTGCTAGAATGGTTTTTTGCGTAGTTGTATTTATGTTACATGTTTCAAAAGTCATATCTTTATGAGTTATTGTGAAAGTATGTAAAGGTTTTCCCATTCTCTTTCTGATTTTGACATACTGTGTGGGTTTTTATTTTCGAAGGTAATTCTTTGTGCGCTCGTAAATCAGGATAGTTAATTAAATCTCATTTTGTAATACTCTGTTAGAAACAGCGCTTTAAAAATTCATTAAAGCAAGCACACTTACACACTCCAAGTATTTAGCATGATATTAAACCAAACGCTTGGTATGCGAGAGAGAATTTCCGTGCATGTAATATCCTCCGTTGAGCATTTCCAATTTTTTTCCCCGCCAATTCATTGTCCTTAGTTTCTTTATGCTCGCAAACAGCTTTTTTCCTTCTAGATTCATGAATATCGTTGTTTTAGTTTTTAATGTCTCATTATATATTCTTTCGGTCGAAATATGCATATACTCGTGGGCTTCTTGTGACATTTTACGTATTCTTTGTATTCTTCAAATTTTATTCATCATTAATGTGTTTTTAGTTCTTTTTCGTCTTCAATATGTTTTCCTTCCCTTTTCAGTCCATGACGTAATTTCCGCGAACATAGAAGATGAACAGTTTTTTTTACACTCGCGGTTAAAATAAAATAATCAGGGAGAGGCAGGCTTTAAAAACATTTTTTCCGGCTCCATAATATGGTGTTCAAATGAAAGAAAATTAAAATATTTAAGAAATAGCTTTTCTTAAAAGAAATACTGTGTCATGCCATGTGTTTTTTTGTATTGGTAGTTATCTTATGCACTTGTGATACTTCTCTGCATTGGAAATATTTAGTAAATGATGTGAGCACATTAAAAAATTCGAAAGCTCCTCCTCTCCGAACAAAGCAGAATATGACGTATAGCGCGCGGCAGTGGCGTCTGCTAGGATAAGCAAAGTGTTATGAAGTTTAGTAAGTTCTTTTGAGTTATTTGGGGTTATATAACTGTAGCAGTTATGTATTTAACTCTACAAGAATGTCAGGTACTCGGAATACAAAACGGTTAAAATTTCTTATATTAATTTAGGAGGGGAGCGCAATATTACTGGTTATTAGTGCTAGGAATATTTCGCGAGTTCAACACCCAACATGTTAGAATTCATTATCCTGTATATACCGAAGCTCTACCATTTGTCCATTACCTGCTACTCATTCACACAACAGACAATGAACGAATAGACGGGGCTTGAATATGTATAGGACATTGGATTCTAGCATGCAGGCCATTGAACTCGCGAATTTTTCCTAGCTCTACTGATTATTAATATATACAACTAAGCGGAGCGGTGCTGCCACCTAACTAGATCTAATGGCCTTGTCGAAATCTGGAGTGATGAGGTAGCCGGAATCAACGAAGGAGCACTTCCCCGCCGGGACTCGACCCCCGAGCCCCGGAGGAGAGCTGGACTGCTGTAGATCAGACGAGTGTTGACGGGTGACGGACCTGGTTTACTTGGTAACACGGCGTTATACTGGCTTTCTTGTCCTCATTATTGTCTCAGTTCGGAGAGGAGTGAGGTGAGTTGCTGTCTTCCGTGGTTTCCCAACGCTGGCCTAACTGCATCCTGAACACCTCTCGCTGTTCGGTCTGCTATGCCATGTCAAAACAAGCACTGCTTTCCCATTATTTAGTCCCGTGCTCTTAGGTATAATATTTTGGCACACTCAACTCAATTCATTTACGAGCAAACCAAGGTGTCCTGGAAGCTTTGCTAGTAATGCGTTCAGAATGGATGCAGGAGGCTGACGCAGTGGTTTGCAGGCAGTTGGAGTAAAGGCAGGGTACGATGGTCGTGATAGGAGAATTGCTCGCATGTGTGTGTTGGGAGGTCCTGTTGTGAAATTATTATTTGTGTCGTTTTACACATAAGTCAAAGTGGTTGGGTGGCTTTAATCAGAAGTAGGCACTTTATACTGAAACTAGTTAAGTGGTTAAGTTAAGGTCGAGGGTTATGGTCGAATGAAATACGTAATCTAATACCGATGGTTTTACTCTACATAGTTTAAGTTACACAATACTACCAGTTATACAATAATAATTTAGATAGGAGGGGAGCGTCTGTTTAGATAATTTAAGTTCATACTCTACTATATGGTGGGTGACCCTTTGGACACCTTAGACCTTACCGTCAAATGGTGTGATGGAGACTGATGATGAATGTGCTCGGCTATCGACGGACGGCGGCACGTCGTGGGTCTTAACCCAGGACCATCCTGACGAGCTGGTGACGGCTGGAAGGCTTGAAGGAGACAGACCCCGATTCCCCGAGCACATTGCGTTATATTGCTACACTTAAGTGCAGGTGGGGAGAATCTCCGAGGCCCTTGTCCTGTGCAACTACTGACCTGATTGCTCTGTCGTCGTCGCTAGCGCGTCCTCCAGGCAAGTTTCTTGGTAATAATAATAATAATCATAACAGCTTACGTGCCGTATTGATGTGGAGATAACCATGGCTGTCATAGTCACGGGCAGCTGGCATTGTGGTTGCCTCATGATCAAGTTATGATTTACAATTTTGGAAGAAGCTTTTTCAGTAACTAAAGTCGATTATGTTGACACAAAGGTCAGTTAGAAAGTCACCTGGATGTCTGTCTTTATGCCTGTCTCACTCTAAACTTACCTCTATTTTAAACAGCCTCATCCTTATATACGTTTTTCGTAAAAATATCGATTTTGTTGGCACACAGTGCAGTTAGAAAGTCAACTGGTTCTCTCACTGGCTCTATGACCGGTTTCCGTGCAAACTGCTTTGTGTGTGGAACGAATCTGCCTATACTGTCCAGATTTCCTTCACAAATCCTACCATCCTCACAGTATTAATTTAGTTAATCGAAACACATTTCAATTTAAATTGAAACTTTCTGCAGTCATAATCCTTTCAAACTCAACTAAATTGTGCCATCGTGCCATCAAAACCGGAAATAAGAGACTTTGACACCTCTTACGTTAGAGAAAACACTGCATTGTATATTTTTAACTGAAACCTAATATGTAAACACAAATACCTACACGTTCAGACATAGTAATAGGAATTGCATATTGATATTTTATTGAACATGCTTCTCTTGAGATTGAATTTTAGGTAATGTTGACGGAACTGATATGTTTGAGAAATAAAATCATTGCTGTAGTTAACAAACTTATGTCCAAATAGTGACAACAGTTTTGTTTGGTTGTTAGTAGTATCTCGATTGTTCCTATACCTACAGCAACCTTCTCTATATAAGTAACGATAGTTCCGATAAAAATTAAGATTCTGTTTGCTCATTCTACAGAACAGATTAATAGTTCTTGAAAACTAATTCCTTCATTTTAGGAGTTAGTTGGACCTTATGCATGATCTGTACTCTAGCGTGGGACGAAAAGCATTTTTTAATGTGTCCTTTTTAAACGTGTTTCCAATGCGTTATCTACGAAATAAGACACACTTTATGTCCCTAACATTTTAAATCACCGTCTGCTTATTAAAAACGTGGTTACCAATATTTTCAGAATTGATAAAAATGACTTTTTGCGTATTGCTGTATCTGGGAGGATAGGAGTTGTAATCGTAAAACACAATGACTCCAACCTGCATTGGACTTAAAACACATACTTACCACACATAAATATACAGGATCATTGCTGGAAGTCTCGTTGAAAAACGCTTTCTACAAAAACACTGCACGCTCGTTTGATGCTCCTCGCCTACAGGCGATGCTGTGTTTGACGCACGTGTTATGACTCTAACATATGGCCTTTGCCGTTTCCGTGCCTCAAACAAAGAATAAATAAGTAAAATGCTGAGGACAGGTTCAAACAAATCTAAACAGAAGTATGGAAAGTACAGCAATACTGTTCTTTCAGTGTGTTCTCAGGTCGCAGGTTGAATGTGTGCAGCGCGGGGATGACGTACGACGTACCTCAAGGCCGTTCCCTAGTGAGTCCTTTGTACGGGGTCATGCGCAGGTCGCTTTTGACAGACTATCGCCTCATGGGAAGGGAATTACATGGGGTCGGAGTCCCAAGCCCCGATGTTGACATGAACAGCCTCCGGTGACGGCTAGATATGGGAAGGAGGGAGATTATGCCAACTCGTCGTTCCCAACGCAAAAAAAAAAAGTTAGTCTCCAGCTGTGTTTTCTGTGACGATATAACTCTGCATCTTCCTTTTAGGTCTGAGCCGAAGGAGAAGAATAGGAGGAGAGGGATAGGAAGAAAGAAACAAGACTTGCACCCGAAACCATAAAGCAGATTTTTTTATATTATTTCCAGTCTTAATTACTTTATTGAAAAAAGAATGAAAATATATACGTATATAAGTGACTTTCGACCTCAACGTTTTCCTGCTCCCAAGAGTAATGAATTTAAAAATAAAGTCAAATGAATGAGTTTGTAAACAAACTTGACGAAAGTCTTCCGCTAAAGAATCGTATTCTTGTAATTAATCAAGTTTTCTTTCTTGAGATTTGTTTTCATAAATGTTGGCATAAGGTACGAATTTTACTGGCATCACGAACTTAGTCGTACGGCTGTTTAAAATTATCATTCGTCTTAACGTTATGAACGATATGCGAATAACAGTTTTATTTTTGTGAAATCGATGCATTGTTGATTCGTACTTGAAAGCACCTCTCCAAGGTGGCAAAAGTAGTTTTTAAAAAATGAAACTTTAGAATGTAATTTTAGAACACGGGAGTAGAACCGTGATAGCCTACTTCAAAAATTAGATCCGAAAATGCTATGCTCATACACTTCACACTTTATACATCTACCCTAATGTGTGGTACTGCGGCTTCGAGCTTCAGTAACAGAAATATGTTACATTTTAATTGTGATCGTAAATTTGATACACTGGTCTATTTTTGCCAAAACTACACAATCATTCGCTCTTTCGGTAACATAGTTACGAGAGCCCTCTACCACGCGCTTAAGGCCATGCCTGGTAGTTTTGCAGTGATTTCGAAAATAATTTTTCCAAAATGAACTAATATCTCTATCACAAAATCGCTACATTATTTTGTCACCAATACATCAAAGTTTCTATCTGAATTTTTCCGTTGCAAAGAACACAATGGATTTTTAGATTCTTGCACCCAAAGTATCACATATTTTAGCATGAAAATGAGCCAAAATGGCACAAAATATATATTTTTTTTTTTTTTTACTGGCAAACGACTCATTTTGTTTTAAAGCCTACATATAATTGTGCATAGTATGACTTCACACGCTCTGAATTTTTTTCAACCCATTTGGTTGAAAACTTTTTGAGTTTTTTGCACCAACGTGAAAAAAACTACCGGGCATGGCCTTAAGGCCTTGTTACGGAGTTTTGCAGTGATTTCGAAAATATTTTTTTATTGCTACCTAATACTCATATCAAAATTTCGCTGCACAGTTTTGACACTTATATGTTATAATTCGTAGCTGAATTTTTTGTAGAATTATCCCGAACGGTTTTTTAGATTTCATTACTCAAAGTACCACGTTTTTCGTCGTGAAAATAAGCAAAAATGAAGGAAATTATTATTATTATTATTATTATTATTATTATTTGCTGGCGAATGGTACATTATTTTAAAAAACGCGTCCACAGTATTGTGCATCGTGTGATTGCACATTGACTCGAATTTTTTCAAAACTTTTGATTAAAAAATATTTGCGTTATTGGCACCAGTCTGAAAAAAAACTCGGGAACAAGCCCAGCGTGTTTGTAAATACTTTTTTTTTTTGAAACTATACCACATGCCCATTGTGTCAATGTGCGAAAAGAAAATACATTTCACACGATGAATGACTGAAGGGTCATTTCGGAGGCCCTCAAAATGTCTGAAAACAGCTTTTTCAACTTTTTTGTCTGAAAATCTACCCACGGGATTCGTGAGAAACTACTATAGAATCATGCAATGGACTTTGCTTAAAACTTTCTGTCAATAAAAATATGGGTTCACCACTGAAAGTGATGCTACGATACCACTGCACGCCGTTTGTGTCTTGTGGTAGAGGCTATATCACATCAGTTGAGTCGGTCAACATCGCCCTTGGCGCCGTACCTCACTCTCACCAACACACGGCCAGTAAGCGGGGGCCTTAAAACGGTGTACATAGTGTTATGATTACGTGAAAATACTTCTTTCAGTTATTTAGTTTCAGTATAGTATTACGTAAAACTTACAGTATTTAATAAACTGACAATATAAGTGAGACTCGCAGTCTAAATATCAGGTACGGCTTTTATTTACAGTCTATACAATCTATTGCATTACTTTTACGATGTTCTTTACGGAGTGGGGGCAAGAATAGTTGGAGACATTCGTGATTACTTATGAGCCACTCAGTTTAGTTACGACGATGACAGTCCCATCTGGTTAATTATGCCGAGGCTGATGTAAGGAAACGTCCACGGCGATCGGCACGTCGTAGATCTGGACGTCGTGGTGCATCTTGGTAGTGAAGTGGTCCTGGCGACGATATTGGGCAGACAGACCTTGTAGGTAGCGTGACACGCCCCTTTATCGTGCCCTTTGTGGCAACTCGTATCGCTGTTGGAGTGGGGAGTTCTCACTTGCAGTTTGCAGCAACTTATGTTTAATAATTTGGAATTCCTTACCAGGTGGCCTGATTACTGATCACTGTGCTAGAACCAGGGTTGCATGGTTCATAACAACAGCCTTCCCAATTTGTGAAGCCTACAATGTGGTTTATCACCATATTAAGGTACATCATGGAATATGATCGATTTCCCCTATTTGGGTTGGTTTTATCGAAATGGATCGTTGTATATATCAGTAGTGAAAATCTAAAAGTTTCGAATAAATGATTTTCAATTGAAATAATTCGTATCATGTTTATTTAAAACTGAAAAAAAAAGTATTTCATGTAAATATTAATGTTATGTAATGTTGTGGTGGTAGTCCTGCCACAGAATGTCCCTGGCCGCTGGACATCAAAGGGTCGTCGTACCGCTATGGGTCCAGACACACAGAACAGAGGCGGCGGCATTCAGCTTACAGAACTGATTACGTCACTACGCCTGTGATTAGTTTTCAGGCTTTAGAACCGTGTAGCGAGATTAGATTGTCATTTGCTGCGAAATTTTCACTGCCTTTTTTTTAATCCATGCGTCTTCACTCACCCCGGAGGCGGGAGCTGGGGCGCGTAATTATTTTAGCCTTGGCATGTGCAGCCGAGTTTCGGGAAATGGCATGCAAATCCGATTGCAAAAGGTTTAATATCACGTGGAGTGTATCCCCCCCCCCTGCGCGGCTTTGCGTCAATTTTTTTCCCCGGTGCGGACGAACGAGCCTTTTCGAGAGCAATGGTCAAAATAATTCATTCTGGTATTACTTTCTGATAGCGGGGCCGTTAGCTTACTCGTGCTTGCAAAGAGTGATTAATTACTGACGGAAGATTTTTTTTTTTTTGGAAAGCCGTAATTATTATTCGTAATGCTACATCGACAGCTGAGCCGCGGGTTATTTTTATTTTAGACGCGGACTCTCACAATCACAAATGTGACTTATGTCGCTGGCAGGCGGGTGAGTGAGAGAGATTTTGGTCAGCGCTCAACTTCGAGGTCTTTAGCGCAGGTGAAGGGTGACATGAGGTGAGTGTGGAGCAGCACCGGAATGAAACGGCATGGGAAGCGGGTAATCCCTGAGAAAACCCACCGACTAGCGGCATCGTCTGGCACGATTCCCACATGCGAAAATCGGAGGACCTACCCCGCCGAGAATAGAACTCGGATCACCTTGGTGGGAGGGAAATGGTCTGACCATTCGGCCACCGCGGCCCCAGAGCTGGCAGGCGAAAATGCTGCCATGCTAAGGTAGACGACGACTGTCGACTTAGTTTAAATGTTGATGAATGTCGATCACGGGTGTTCCAATTCCAGTATTGTTACATAATTATTTTTTAGGTTTCCTTCGCATGATTGGTACACACAAGGTTTATGAAAGGGTTTATTAAGGGTGAAATGAATCAATACAGTTACATATAGGGGGGCATTAACTCTACTGTAACAGCAGGTACACGGAATACAAAACCGTTACGGCGAATTAAAATAATTAAACTATGAGAGCGCAATATTACAGATTATTATTACGTTAAAATAATTGGAAGAATGTCGCATGGTAGCTGCCACATAATTAGATCTGACGACCTTACCGAAAGCTGAATTAATTAGGTAGACGGCATCGACGGACGAGCACGCCCCCGTCGGTACTTGACTCCCCGAGACCCTAAGGAAAGATGTACTGTTGTTGATCGGATGCTCCGAGCCCCCAAAGAAAGCTGGACTGTTGACCGGATGAGTATTGGCGGGCGAGATGCCCGGTTTGCTGCATAACAAGACATATCGACGTGCATGCTTTCGTTATTGCGGCACTACGGAGGAAGCAAGATGAGTTGCTGTCTTCCGTGGTTTCCCATCGCTGGCTTATTGCAGCCCAAATATCTCTCGTCCGACCTTCTGGGCGATGTCAGAAAAACAGCCTGTCTAAAAATGAAATAGTCGTTTACTGAAAAAAAAATTACTAAATATGTTGTTAGTATTCACTCTGCTAATTAATTTTGTGCTCGCCACAAAACCGTGTTGTCACCACTAAAAAATTGTGGCTGCTGAAAAATTATTATAGTGTTTACCACAAAAGTATTTGGCAGGTACCATTAGCTATAAACATTTTCTTCGATGCGTTTGTTTATCGCAACGCACTTAAGCTGCAGGAGTCGATACGTCACTTTGACGCCTGTCATTGATCAGCTGTGTGGTTGGCACTCCCTGAAAGACTTTCCAACCTATAAGAAACGTTCTACGCGGGATGGTCAACCTCCTGTAGATTCTTGAGGGAAAGGGCCCGTATGAATGGCAACAGCTAGTGAAATCTAGGAATAAAAAGAATTTAGTCAGCGTGATAGTGATGTAAGTTGATTGTGAAGCAGCGGCGAAATGCGACCGCAGAGACAACAGGAGTGTCTCAAGAAAACTCTCCGATAAACCAGCGGTGGATCCAAGAGGGGCAATGGGGCCTAGCATCAGCCCCCCCCCCCCCCGTAAATTGACCTATATGTATAGTTTATCCTTAAACTATTACAAATTTTAAAGAGCTATATTTACTTTTTTTATTTAGGAAACGCCTTAAATAGCATCATTTTTATTTATCTTGAATACTAAATTTTTTTCAGTGGGAACCCACTTATTTGACCCGGAGTGTAGGCATAACTACTTTTTAAGGAATGCTCCTTCCCCCTCACAAACCTAGAGCTGAATCCGCCCCTGCGGTAAACGTCATAGACTGCCACGTTTCCCACTCGTGTAAGTTGAGGGTGACTTCGCCGGTAATCGAACCCACATCTCTCACTCCTGTGAAATTCTAGAATTGGTTTATGCACTAAAGTGCAGCGAAAATTGAGCCGACACGTAATTTCACATCTGTATTTGTTTCGGACTTGTAAAGTGTATGCAGATGTAGCTGCATAAAGAAATGACACATATTTTGAATTTCCTGCTCCTGGGATGCTGGGAGTGGCAAAATGGTTTGTGAGAGTTGGCGGCCTTGTCGCTGCCAGTACTTGGGTTGGCTTCCCTGTTCCAGCCAACAAAGATCAAGCTGTGCAAGACCAATGCTCACGCCCTATCTCTATGTGTTACCGAATATTAAACGGCGCCATATTGCAGCCCGTAACATGCGATGTCCTATACCAATGTTTTTTTTTTTTTTTAATAAACGTCCCGTCCCATCTC
>PNEQ01038489.1:26237-54868 GCA_003012365.1 Medauroidea extradentata | reverse complement strand
GGCACGATTATTTCGCGTATTAATCTAGCTGCAGTCTAGACTTCTCGGTCTTATACACGCTCTGGTCAAGTTCGAATATGCATTGGCTTCTAACTGTACAAACTGGTGGCACGTGATATCCCCACGAATTATTTTGTTTCACATTACTGACTTGAAGTCGTCAAAGTTGTGTCAAAACAGCTGTCGTCTAGTAATGTAAGAGAAAGTAAGGTATACGCTCTTGACGTTCAACCTGACCTAGAACCAATACGCGAAATACTCGTGCCTCTGCAGATAATCCTACGGCAGTGCTTACCTCTGTTATGTGATCGCGTTATTGGATGATGTCGCACGGGGGTGGGCTGGTGACATCGTCCAGCGAACCCTGATTGCGGGGTGTAACCCTCGGACGCAGATTGGAGCAGCAGCTCATTCCATAAACCACCCCTCCCACACCACAGTCATCCCAGCTGTCTCCCCCGCACATCGGCGCTATTACACTCGGGCCGCGACATCGCGATATTGCATTACCGTGGTTATAATTGAAGTTTGCTTCGCCGGGAGTCTGTCTCGCACTGGCCGATCTTCACTGGAAGAGGGCGCGGATGGACTGACCAAGCCCAAGGTAGCAACTCAGTTGTTTTTCTCTTGCATAAAGCTGGATGATCGCGATGAGTAGAGATGATTAGAGACCGGAAAAATCCGCGGATTCACTGACATGTAGTCTAGCCTCCAAGAATATATGTGCTCTCAAGTAGACAGCAGCTATTCATTAGCTGCTCGCTGACATAGTGATATGGTCTTGCATTTAGTTAAATTTTTTTAATGGCTCAGCAACTTACGCGAGGTGTCAAATAAGTCAAGGACCAATTGTGAAAGTGACACGAACGTACAGTTGCTGGAATTCTAGCTTGGGCCTAAAAGAAAGCGCGAATTTTTCAAGTCCCTAGAGATGATGGTATATCGCGAAAATGTGTTGTGTCAACATACCCTTGAAAACACTGCAGCTTCTTGCAACAAGTATGGTTGGGAGATATACAAACAACAATGTAACTCTCTGCGGATCAATAGCACAGCCATAAAATATTACAATAACGAAATTCTCATTGGCTCAGTCAAATAGGGTAACAGCTCCAAATACAACTGAAAGCCAGTAATCTGAACGTACGTTTAAACCCAGCAAAGAGTAAAGTTTTACCGCGATAATCCACCATCTCTAGCGATGAGTGACATACTGACATGAGTGCGCATCAAATGCCGCATCGTCGGTATATGTCAAGCACTGAACTTGCTTGCTTGCTTTCCGTCGAGCCGTTTTTACCGCGGGGCATAGCAGTGACCATATAATTAGGATTTTGTTTTGACAATTAGACTTTCAGTACATTAGAATGATACGTAGGATAAAAGTGAGAATGTCGAATTATCCACATTATAAGAAAATCTACTCTGTATTACTTTTAATTGTGGTCTACAGCAATACGTGTTTTCGTCGGTATATATTGTAGGCCTACACATGAGCGAAGTATAAAACTAAATAAATTTCAGGATGTCGTGTCAGATTTCAACACATTAACCGAATCGTGAGACAAAATACGCCTCGTTGCATAACTTTTGCGTGGTTCTGTAGGGCAGTTAGTGACCACATTTAGTTTGGTATCAAGCCAATTTCGATGTTTCGTTTTTAATCTTGTCAAGGGATCTGGGGTTGGATTCCTGGGTAGTCTGTAGACTAGTGTATTTTTACATGCGATGTTAATTGTTACTGTAAACAGATGATACTTTGTTCGAAAACATTTTTACTGTCATTTGGTAAAGAGCACTTGCCTAACCTAGACCCCCAACCTGGAGATGTTTTGTGCATTAGATACCTAGACGTGAAGTAGTGATAAGGATGACATTGATGTTCATACCTAGTGTCCCGCGGATCTTACGCCCAATGCGCTAGACTGGAATCATCCAACAACCTTCTTCTGAAATGTGTTTTCTTTTAGTAAATCAATGCCTGGGAGCAAATGTAACGTATTTACAGAACAAAAAAACGAATGCGTATTTTTTAACTGAGTGCATCATATCCAAACGGGTGCCCTAAACTTAACGTGTTCTGCTCTGACAATGTTAACATTCCCTTCTGCAAATGTCGTTAAGAAAAGTTTTGGGTGCTGTAAAGTTGCGCTTGTTTTTTTTTTTTTTTTTTTTTTTTTTGCCCCCCTTCACAGTATAGCCATGTTCTTTTATGTTTTCGTTCGTCAGCTGTCGCATAACGAAGACGACGTGTGTGCTTCAATATAGTTTTCTTTCATAATATTTATCTCAAGGATTCAATTGGCACGTAAGTTTCTACTGCTATAATCAGTCTGCGTTTGGTCACGAACGCGCACACTACTCAACTCTCTTTGCTTTTTTGTTTTCACGTGATTGTGTTACATTACTTTCTTTAGGTGTGTTAAGGGCGCGGTCTACTGCAGTTTTTATTCACAATTTTATTTTTTATTTGTACCAGATATTTTTTTCTTATTTTAGACACAAAATATGACTAAATTTGGCTCTTATAAAATTATTTTATCTCTCATAGTTTTCGCGTAATGGCTTGTTAAAGTCATATTTTCATATTTCCGTTTTAACTACACTAAAACTAGCTGATATCCCAAACTAAAAAAAAAAAAAATCACAGTGGATGAAGACATAGCAGGCTACAATTTCATGTTCATAAAAATAAAGAATAAAAATTAATTTGTATTTTAAAAATACCTGATACTGAAAATGAAACTTTAAAAAATTCAATAACTTTTTCGATACAAATAATTTTTATTCTTTATTTTTATGAACATGACATTGTAGCCTGCAATGTCTTTATCTACTGTGATTTTTTTTTTTAGTTTGGTTTATCAGTTGGTTTTAGTGTAGTTCCTAAAACATGCAAAATATGACTTTAACAAGCCATTATGCGAAAACTATGAGAGATGAAAAAATTCCATAAGAGTCACATTTTGTGTCTAAAATAAGAAAAAAAATATCTGGTACAAATAAAAAATAATAAAATGGTGATGAAAATTGTTGTAGACCGCACCCTTCACAACCAACTGCAACTTCAACACCCAAAACTGCAAGTTCGCGTTTTTCTTGTCGGAAGTGACGTTTTGGTTGTTTTACCCAAAGCGTTCAGGCCGCAGGTGTACCTACAACTTCCACGCCCGGGTGCTGCACCTTTTACACCGTCTCGGCGATGTGGAGTAGTTTGGACGTAGTATTTGTAAAGCAGACTTTGGGGATCTGTTTTCAAAAGACGTTCCAAGTAGTGGGGTTATTAAAGGTTTTGGCCTTTCCATAGGCGCAACTAGAATGGACATTTGAGGAGGGCACATTTCTGTGAATACTGTTCTACTCAAGCTACCCCTACCTGTAATCAGTAACGTAGTCAGAATTTATGAATTTCAGACAGGGAAAGATGGCTATCCTGCGAATGTTATGAAGGATCACCCACCACACATTCAAAAAAAAGGGGGGGGTCCGGGGGTCCTCTCCTTGGAAAATTTCTTATTTCAAGGTGCATAAAGCGCTATTTTAGCAGTTTTCATTGCTAAACATTGAATATTCTACTGGTAACAGTTTCACTGATTATTTAATATTAAATTAATTGTAGTTTTTAAGACCTTGGTTGGTTATTTATTTGGGGAGGTGCCCTAGTGCCCCCCCCCTTAGTTGCGCCTATGGGCCTTTTCAATTTTTAACCAAAATAGACTTTATAATGGATACTAAAATTGTATTCAGTTTCACTTGGGAAGTATGTAAAATAAAAATTTTATATGCATTGCTGTTTTAGTAATGTTTTGTTGGTTATGTATCACACTACTTTGATAATAAATGTGATTGTTATTAAATCGACTCGTAAAAATTATGCAATTATTTTAAGAGTGGACATTCAGTTTCTAGTTTCTTGCCTGTTATCCAACACGTGTAATGAACTCGTGCATCAAGGTTGTAAGACAAAAAGGAATTTTATTAATAAACATCATTCACCTGATTGCAAGACATTGTGCACATTTGCTCTGCTATGTTCACCGCCTGCATAAAGCATTTCTATTTACCACCATGGCACACAGAAAATAAACAAAATACTTCACCTTCAACTACACGAAGGCGTTCAGATGGATGTTCTGCACTTCTTACACCTTAGATCTCTGGCCATCTACATACGCTACAACCGACTATACTTCTTGATGTAGAGATAGTGTAAGGCGCTGCCTGCCTAAACAATGGTATGTTTCACTGAAGCCAATAATGCGATTTCCGCTGGCGTTTTGTACGTGTGTTTTTATTTTCAACAGTTTCGTCCCCTGGCGAAGTGTATTATAGCGTTACAGCGCTAACCAGATGACGTGGATATCGGGTTTCCGTTGTTGCAACTCGTCAAATGCTCTGGTAGTAAAATAATAAACATTCCTAACGAATATGTTGCGCTGTGTTACCATCATGCAGTGTTTTTCTTCTCACTCGTATCGTCTGTATAGACTTTGCTCTTACTGCACCGGTGCATGTGGTATGGTAATGAAATATTTTTAAGTAACCAATAATCGTGAAGCAAAAACAACAGTCCCTGGCAAAATAAACATCACAAAATGCCCACCAATAAAACACAGAAGAGAATAGAAGGTGGCTCATTAACAAACACACAAAAACAAAGGAAGCTGTTATTGACAAACAATAACAAAGTCGAAGCAATGCACAATTAAATGAAGACTGGCCTACCATACGCACGGGCAGAGAAAAATAATTATTTAAATAACTAAATAGGCTCTCTCGCCACAGCAAACAATTTACACCAGAGGAAAATATATTAAATGAGAACTATGAAATTTGTGGTTGCTCAATTAATTTTTCGTTGTAGTATTATATATTTTGTTTTGTTTTGTTTTCTTTTCAAATAAATTCACAAAAATAATTGCCATCAATGAATAGTCCATTAGTACTGTAATTCTACTGAAATTTTTAGAAGACCGTATCTTGCAGGCAAAGTTAAATACTATCGAAACAATAAATGCCCTTTCTATAGACCAAATAAATACCGTACGTCCGAATCAATGAAGTAATAAATTAATAAAAAAAAGTATTTAATTGTATGCATCCGTTAGGCCTTATAAAATTTAATGTTGATATTGAAATTAAAATTAATTATTGAATACGAACTAAACATTACACTAAAAAAGAGGTAAGTGTGATAGCGGTTAACGAATAGATTAAAATACAAATTTAAATGCGGCATATCTGTTCAAAGTCCCGCAGTTGAAGAGTACAGAGTGCTGGGATGACTTCATATTTCTTAGTTACAGGTGCAACAAAGAAGGCGAAAAGGCGAAGAACAGGCACTAAAATAGGCCAGAATGACTGGACATAAGTAGTTCAGGCCACAGATCAGCTCGCCAATAATCCAGCATGTGAATACGTCAAGACATGAATAGGCCACCACGCGAATCGGCCAGGACGTGAATAGGCCAAGACGCGGACCGTCAACACAGAAATTACCAAAAATGTAAAGAAGATGAAATTGAAATACAGCATAAAACCTCTCGTAGGAAAATTACTCACCAGACGAGGGCGAAGAGAATCACTTGACAAAATTCAAGACTAAACAACCACAATTAAAGATTAAAAACAAATGTAGCACTACGGTTTTTACTACGTCAAATATTGATTAGCTACGTTATATAAAAAAGTAAATAATGGTTACTCAAGGGCCAAGATCTGCAAAAAATGCAGGAACACCAAGAACACTCATCTTGACAATGTATTGGTTGACGACAAAGAGTTATGAAATGCAACAGAAGAAACTGCAGAAATGTCGAACAAACGTGCATCGGCAATGGTCAACAACAGTACCAACATCGGCAAATTGCGCGTCAAAGCACAGAAGCACGCGACAATCACGTGATCAGAATCTCTAAACTGCATCGAAATCACGCGGTGAAATACTGAATTCACGCGCCGCAACGGCAGCAGCACGTGCCATGAAGACGGAGGTACGACAGAACAACGGACAGAGGAATTTGAAGCTCAGTAGCTACTGCCCTGCTTTTAAATATGTATATATATATATATATATATATATATATATATATATATATATATATATATATATATAATATAAACTCTAGCGCCAGTAGGTTCGGCTTGAAACTAAAAAATAACCGTACGCATAATTGTGCCTAAATCCTAAAGAAGTCTTATAAATATGCGAGTTTTCGTAAGGGGAGCTAGTTGCCTTCCGTAAATTACCGGACACTTCTGGGAAAAAAATTACCAGTACTTCTTCGTAAAATATCGAAAATTATTTTTGACAGTGCAACCTTGTGTTTGTAAGAGTTTTTAGCTACTGTTGTTTAGTACTCCTTAGTAAGATACTAAAAAGTTCCACTGGCATTCGGTACCACTTAAAATACTATCATTTACGTCGTTATCAATTTTAACGGAAATGTACCGTTAATAAACGGAAATAGTGTTCGTAAAAATAAAATACGTTAATGTCTGTAGTAAATATACACTACGGAATCATACGTAATATGTCCATTGTCTATAAGTCTGCGGACAGTTGCACGGAAGAAATCGTAAATGTATGTGTTAGAGAGCTGTAAATATTACGGATATATTTTGATAACATCACCACTAAATCTGCAGGCATGTAATAATGGCTCAGTTCCGTGTGATGAAACTGTTCTACGGAAACTTCTGTTGGATTAGGAAATAACTTTCCGTAAATTCACGGGAGTATCCGGACAAGGTTTTTTTACCGGAAATTCCGTAAATCGACCGAGAAGAATTTTTACAGTGCACGCTAGTTCAGCGCTGAGCTCGTTGGCACGCGTGGAAGAGTTTCGTGAAAAAGAAAATGAGTTTACGAGCACACTACAACGTATTCGGAGCGCGTAGTACTCGGCGCGCCTGTAAAGCAGCCCACCTTTGGTCTTCAGACGGGGAGCTGCGCGGTGGGTATACCCGCGCCGTCGTCGTCGTGGCACAGGCAGGCGCCGGATATTGGCCGACGTCGCCACCCTCCGCACCACCACCCATGTCCTCTTCGCTCTGCCGTCGTCGCCTCGCCGCGGCGAAAAGGCTGCGGTGCAAGATAATGGGATAGAAGTGGCAAGTTGTTGCCTCGTAGGCTACACACCCTACCTCCTCCTCAGCCGGCGTACCTACTCGCTCGTAATGACTGCAGGGGGTGGTTGTCGTGGGCGGAGGTGGGGCTAGACCTGTGGACCGCAACACTTCCTCCCACAGGTCCCAGGGAACTAATTTACAGCTTCATTACCCCCTTCCTCCCTCCACGAGCTACCCTCCTTCCCGCGGAGGCCCGCGAGCTCTTCACCTGCCGCTCAGAGGGCTAACATTTCACGACGGCGCAAACTTGATGCCCCTTCCCTGCCTCCTCTTCGCGCTTTTCCTCTTCACCCCATTTCCCCGACGTCGTCCCACCTCAAGCGAGGTTCCTCGTACGTGAACCCACTGCAAACCATCTGAGCTCACACTTGCTGCTTTTCACCGCCCTTTTCAGAGAGCGTGACTGAGCTTGTGAGTATGGGGGAGGGGAGAGAGAGAGAGAGAGAGAGAGAGCTTTAGGTACGAGCTTAGCAGCTTGGGTCTTCATAGCTAGCGAGGATGAGTTGAGGTGAGCTCACATCAGCGGCAGTGGCGGATTTAGAATCGCATTTGAGGGGGGGGGGGGCCTTATGAGATCTTATGTATTGAAAAAATACCAGCTATCTCAAAAGTTGGGTTGTTTACTGTTATATAACATTAAAAATAACATGCATATAAGTAGGTAACATTGAATGTACTTGGATCATCATAGAACAAAACTCCAGTTTCCTTGAGCCTACTGGACATACTTTGGCTACATAATGATGAACACGATTTGGGGGCGGGGCATCTTGAGCCTGTTAATCCCCCTCTTAAGAGGCCTCCCTAGATAGGGTGTGTTTGTATGTGTGAGGCAGGAGCGGTAAGAGTGCCAATTACCGACGTATGTAATATATTATCGCCTCTCCGTGCAAGCTACTCAGCTGGCGTGCAATGTTTTACTATTATCCTTTTTCCTATGGGACTTTAAGCGGTGACCACATTATTTTATTTAGCCTATGTGCAACGTAGTTCAACGTCTAACGCTTGTTTCTATAGTTACGTTTTTCGAATCCAATTGTTAATTTTCCAGATACGGCAGTCTGAAAAAATCCATTTTTGGCTATTTTGAGGGCCCAGAAAATAACAAACTTTAAAACTATAGAAACATAGTTTGTATTGTGAGTTCTTTTCGTAGGTATACAGATGTAATGTGCGTTAAATTGTTCCGTCAAAAGGAGAATAGTCGTAACTCCCTGCAACGCATTTGAAGGGCATAGGGAGGCCTCTTAACTCCGCCCCTGCACCTTGAATAGAAACGGGAGTGTCCCGAGAAAACTCGGTGACCAAAGGCAATGTTCGCCTCGTTTCCTGGCTCACAATATTACACTTTGCGGTGTATTTGTACAGATGTTCCCAGAGTTAACTATGTACGATGGAGAGTTTGTTCCTTGGTGAAGTGTACTCTGTTGGTAAGGACCGGAAAATTTCTTCAAAAGAGTTTTGCAGCAACTTGTTTCAATGCCTTACGTGTGCATATGTATATCTAATTCACGGTTATTGGCTGTGTGTGTTTTTAGAGTCGTCTTTCATTTGTCTTTGCCAGACAGAACAAGGTTAACTGCGACACCACACGTCTGTGATTTGAGGATAGAAACCCCAAGATGTCGGAAGTTAAGAACATCCAATCGCTGACCGCGAAGCACAGCTGCAGATGTGCATGTAAGACACTGCAACAAAGTGTTGCACAAATATTTTCGCGAAAACTTCCTGTCCCCGCCTATCGGCTCTACACTTCAGTGTGACGCCCTTTTCGCCAGTGGCGAGTCTGATTGACGCAAACATTGACAAAACCAATCCAGTAAAATTCGTCTCGCTTCCACATCGTGCGCAAATCCTAACCATCCCCCTCCCTACTTTTTTTTTGCAGTCTTAATTTTGCTGTCTGTGTGATATTTGACAACCGCCAATAAAAAAGAGGAAAGTTCTACTGTGAGAGGAGGAATGTTGATTTCATTTAAGTACATGGAACGTAGGCCTAAAATAACACTAAAACGGCCATTGCAATCTACATGTTTCTGGAAGTCAGCGTAGAAATAAACTTCATTAAAGCACTGCTTAGTAACAGATTTTTGCCAAATTTATGGGAAATAATCTAGACAGAACGACTTATTCATATAGCATATTCTTCGCGCCGCAAGTATGTACGGAATTTCGGTGTCTGAAATCATTGCCCGGTAAATATGTAGTGTAATCTTTGAAAGATTCCTACAATGGGTTAGTCATATGAGCTGGACAAGTTTTTATGAACGTACGTGTTGCGAGCGAATGTCGCCGAGTTGCAAAAAAAAAACCACATTGAAACAAAAAGAAAAAAGGAAATCCAGTATTATCTTTTGTCAATACAATATAACATACAGTCAATTTAGAGAAGGAATATAGTTGTACATATAGGGATAATATTATATTCCTGTCCGGAATAATTGTATGTTAAAGTTAGTTGGCAACAGCAAATTCTGGATTCCCTCTTTTTTTTGTTACCTTTTGTTTGTTGTTAGGTTTATCTAAAACTTTGTAGCATTCGCTCGTAATGACGCGTATCTATAAGAACAGTCCCGTGTATAAATATGTCACTCGGAATATTTTTTTTTTTGTTCAGAATGTTTGCAAAAATTGCTGCATAGTGTTGCTCATTATTAATGTTGTAATTTTGGCTTCCAGAAACCTACAGTTGACAATTTACGCATTTATGTGTACCATGTTTCCGTACGCTGATTTACTGCGCGTCGTACGGAGTACTGCCGCATGATAAATGTTCGCATTTTAAGTTTGATATTTAAAATTTGCAATGGAATGTTGAAGTTGATAGGTAATAAAAATAAAGATAACAAACACATTGTGAAAAAACTTTTTGCTGCCGCATAAATTTTTAAGAAGTGTTACAGAGAACGTGTGTTGTTTGAAAGGGCCATTTTTTAAATCGTTCCCGTCACAGGAGCCTATAGAACATGTTGCAAAATTGCGTGCCGATATTTCGGAAGAACAACTATCACATTTAGAGAAACAAAATCGGTTATATGTACGCACACTGTAAAAAAAATTAATTTGTTAGTTTACCACACCTATGCATGTGCGCGTTAAGAAAGTAGGTATGATAAAATTTTTCCCCAAACATCAATGGTAGTATTCCTACGCATTTTAGTAAACAGTCAAATGCATACTGGTGTTATCAGGCTTGTATAGCAAAAATCGTCAGCATTTGATCTCTTACCAGCTCTCAAGAAGTTTTTTTACAGTGTAGGTCTGTAAATACACCGTTTCTCCACTATAGTTCACAGTACATAACGTTGAAATATCGCGCTGGCTGGATCGAGTTACTGCATTAAAAAATTGTAAAATTTACAAAGAGATTCTTTGTACTTTTACAAATCATTGTAAAAGTACAAAGATTTTCTTTGTAAAATCATTAGTTTATAAAGTTATAAAGGTAAACTTTGTAATACTTAGTTCAAAGGATTTCCTTGTACCTTTATACCTACAGTTCCTGCACTGTAATTTTTTTGTAAACCGTGACGAGGCATTTCTTTGTAGTTGTGCAAACTTTTGTAAATGTTCAAAAATTTTCATTGCAAAATTATTAGTTTAGAGTAAAAATTTGATACCTACGAAAATCATAGGTTTGTCGGAAATGAAATATAGTTATGGAAAGATCACAACCTCTGGAAATTAATTTTCTGTTATAAAGCGAATTTTTTGTATTGATTGCATGCTTTAAAAGAAAAAGATTTATCACTAAAATATAATTGAATGTAAACAATTAAAAAAAGATCCAGCTGTTCAAAAATCAAAGTGGTGTAGGGGTAAAATGCGTAGAACCTAAGCGCGTGACTACGGGTTCGAATCTTAGCACCACCAGGATTATTTTATTTTAAACATAATTTTATGTAAACTTCCTTTATTCAAAAGTTATTTGATAAATAGTTTCAGCGTCATTTATGAAGTTAGACGAGCGCTTAAATTTATTTATTTTTTCTTGTTGAAAGTACAACTACAAGGCTATTCCTTGTTATTTTAGAAACGCGTACTTTGTATTTTTTTTACAAGAACAAGCATTCTAGTTTTACAAGGAATTAATTTGTAAACTGGGTTTCCAGAGATTTTCTTTGTAAAAGTACAAACTTTTTTTACAGTGTGTGAAATGCAATCGCAGCTATTATTAGCAACCACATGCCAGTTGAGAAGACGTATTTAACTGTACGCATTGTACGGAGTAGCAGTTCACAGTAACAAGATTCAGAGATCTAGCCCAAGCACTATGCACTTTGGTTCATGTGCTGTGAACTGCAGTGCAGTAACTGTGCAATTTCGGACCCGTGTTCATCTTCATTTTTGTTGCTATACGCGAGGATTGTCATCGCGAAATATTGATTGATATGCAATATGCATCATTCTATATATTTCAACATGTATTTATTAGTTTTTAGTTGTTAGTTTTTTTTACCGATACGTGTATATTGGCTCGTCGGTCGGGACTTCTGACACGTGTATATTATAGGTAGTTTGGGATAGTTTGAGCACTTTTGAAAGCTTAGTATTTTTTTCTTTAAGATAATTTATGTATTTAGTACAATTTTTTGATATCAACAAAGTACCATGAGCAGGGGCGGCTCCAGCTCAAGGTTTTTTTTTTTTTTTGAAAAAGGGAGGGAGGCAATCTTAAAAAGTATGTATGCTCACACCCCAAGTCAAAGGAAAAGTTGGGGTGGGGGGATACGAGTGTCTCTCCCGGAAAATTTTAGTTTTAAGGTGCAAAATGGTGCTGTTTAAGGCATTTCCTAAACAAAAAATTGAATATATCACTTCAAAAATTTGTAACATTTTACATATAAACTATATATAAAAGGGCAAAAGGGAGACGGGTAGCCTGCCCCCCCCCCCACCCACCCCTGGTACGCGCCTGATCCTAAGAGTAACAATGCAGTTTGATTGATTTTACCGTACCCAAGAGTTATCGTTCGAGGTTACAAATATTATTTTTTTATTATTATTTTAGCCAAGATGGTCTTCGTTAGTGCTCGCTTAGTCGCGAACCAACTATACTAGTTGTTGGTGTATGTTTGAGGAACTGCTCGGTGCCGTGTGAGCACAAGGGCGACAGATGGCGATGCTGAAGGGAGTGTTTGTGCTGTGTGGTTTCAGAGCTTGCCGCAGACGCCACAGGCTGGCAAGAGCTACAGCAGCAGCTTGCTGAATGGCGGGGCTCCTGGCGACAGATGTTGCAGCAGCGCTGAGTGTGCTCCAGAGCCCTCGCACGACCACGTGAGTGTCCCCCATTTACCTTATTCAAGTTCAAAGTTTTATGTCTGCATCTAAAACTTGTATAACCCTTTTTTTCTCGGCTCTTATTTTTTTGTCAAATATTGTTATTTAGTAAGGTACCTATACCGAATATGGCCCAGTTCTCAATACGACCCACTAGTCGCCATTGTATGGTAATGTCGAGGTCGATGTGGGATCCATAAACACTAGTCTCCATGAAGATACACCATTCATAGAGGTACGTAAATTTCGCAGATACATTCCAGGTCAGGTTGAACGCCAATTATGTATACTTCATTGTCATGTCCGTGACTTGCTGGCGGCTGTTACGAAACGCGGTTGACTACTGCAAGCCAGTAGTAAATAAGGAAATAATGCGAAGTGCTATCTCTTGCTACCTGCTTGTACGGTTATAAGCCAATATATAATCGATTGTGGCCAGTGGATGTATAGAACCATTGAGTAAATATATGACACAATGATAGAACTGACAAGTCTAGGCTGTTGCCCGATGAATGCGCGAAATTGACGTACCTCTAACCATTCCTAGACACCGGAAAATCGCGGGAATAGTTGACTGTTTGCTAGGCTCCAATGTGATATATATATAACACTGAATGTTTTGTATCAACATTGGCTATCGTTTATTTGTAGCATTTTTTATCTCTACAACAGGCCCAGTTAGAACTGCACAGCTTGGACACACAGTGTGTGTGATTTGTCCCAAAACTGTTCACACGTGTCACGGTTAATATACTACAGTTTATTGGAGACAATTTAAACATTTTCGCGATTTTCCAGTGTGTCTAACCATTTATAAATATTTGTCTTACATCATCCATGTGATATGTTAATAGTACAATTAATGACTTAGGCGCAAATTATTGTGAACCTTAAACGGGCCGTATTAGGTACAGGTACCTTGCTTGTTCTTTTTCTAGGACATTATCCGGACCTTCTCCTCCTACCTGGTATGAGTACCTCAAAATATGTCGTCTAATTGATGGTTGTTCGTTTTGTGTTCGGTGATCGTTGCTGGCGACAGTTGAAGGACGGATTACCAATTGCGCGATGGTTGCACTGCCTGTTGGTGGTTGGAGGGGTTGGTATTGGTCACGAAAGCATTTCAGCTCTCACTTCCTGTCGTTTTTGTTTGTGTTGCAGTTAAGTTCAAAATATTGAACTTTTAAGTACGACTGACTATAATCAGATTGCCGTATATTCGAATACGGTATGTTTAATGCTAACATAAGAACACTTAGCCTCATTTTATTTCTAATTTCCTTAAACACAAAGCACAACAAACACAAAGCACAACACTGAAATTCGGGTCCGAATTGTCTTATCAGCTACCTAACCTATAACTATATGATGTACAGTCGTGCCAACCCATGTTTGGCGCACCAACCACCAACAACAGTCAGTTGTGCCAGAGGCCTTACCGTGCCCTTTTGCGATGCATGCAAGTACACAGCATGTTCGGTAACCTTGTGCCCTACTAAGAGAAGTTCTCTGACTGGCACATGGCAGCTGTTGTTTCGTGTCATTCGTGTTATTATTTACGCAAAACCGCTTTACTTATTCATGTTCCTTTTCTATACGAAAATAAAACACTCTAGAAACGATGATCTTTGAAAGAACTGTGCGATGGGAGTTCATGACTAGATTCAGTTTCTTGGACGTACTCCATTGCAAAATTCAACGACTGTCAAAGAAAAACTTAACAAATAAAAGAAACCATAAAATAAGCAGAGTGTGCTTAGTCAGCAAGATACAAACACAACATGAAATTCCAAGATGGAATCGGGTCAAATAAAAACAAGGAACAAACAGATAATAAATGAAATTAATAACAAATAAAATAAAAACCAAATAACATGCGACACAACGATGAGACGAAACAACAAACACAGGAGATATCAGACACGAACAGAAAAATAACAAAAGAACACAAGTAGACGAGACAAAACGCAACAGATATCAGACATATACAGACAAGACAAACGACACAATGAAGAGACGAAACAAAACACAGTAGTAGAAGAGGAGATACATAAATAGTTAAAATCATGTTACAATCTATGATGGGGTGACTTTTCGGACACCGTAGACCTCATCGTCAAATGATGTGCCGGAGGCTGGTGATGAATGTGTTCGGCTATCGACGGACGGCGGCACGTCGTGGATCTCGACCCAGGACCATTCTGACGAGGTGGTGACGGCTGGAAGGCTTGAAGGAGACAGACCTCCGATAACTCCGATACATAGCTTTATATTACCACACTTCAGTGCAGGTTGGGAGAATCGCTGAAGTCCTTGTCTTGTGCAGCTACTGGCTTGATTGCACGCGTATATCCCTATTCTTACTCAAGCCAATGTTCCGAGGTCAGCAATGCCGTAAGGTCTACAGCAATTTTCAGCGTAATATTATTATTTTTATATTTGTACTACATTTTTATTCTTATTTTAGACATAAATTGTGACCAAATTTTGCTCTTATGAAAGTTTTTTTTATCTCTCATAGTTTTTTCACAATGATTCGTAAACGTCAAAATTTACATGTTACTGTTTTATGTACGACACAAAAATCATCTGACATACCGAACTGAAAATAAGTACAGTGTAAATGATGTAGGCCACAAGGTATATTATATATAAGTAAATATATGTATTTGTTTTGTAAAAACATTCTTGAAGTGTTTAAATTTAAACTTCAGCAATTAGTTTTCACGCTTAACGGTTATCGAGAAAACTTAAATCATTCTTTGAATTTCGGTAGTTATTGGCAAAAATTCTGCTGTGGCCTCCGTGACCTGGATAGGTATTATTAGGTCGCAATAAATTATGAAATCCTTCGCTAGAATCTTTAGAATATTACGTTAGTGTGCAAATTCGCTTTTCCCTCCTTAACAATAAACCCACCAGCATAGAATAGGCGCATTAATAAATATCCATAAAAAATTATAAATTAAATTTGAATTGTCATTTATGTTTGTAAATAGTCCACCCCTTCAGTGCTGTTAAATTTATCGTCACTCGTAAAGTATCCTCAAAAATATTTCCATAGCTCTATTTCATTTAGTTTTATTGGTGTACTCGTGCAATTATATTAACGGAGAACTTTGATGTTCATGTTAATTTAAACACTGGTTCAGTAGGTTACTAATTGTATTCCGTTTTTGATCTAGAACACAGATTTCCTTCGTATTATTACGATAATAGTATGATTTTGACGTAAATACATTTTACCATGTTTTATTTGCATGACCAAAATTATCATTGCAATTAACTTTGAAAAATAGTCCTGGTAACACAGGTTTTTGGTTCACGGAGTTATAGTGTGTAAATCAGAATACTGAAGTGTTAAGTCAGGGCGGGTAAATAAAGCTGTAACATTTTTGTAGTTCTCTCCCTCCCCCCCCCTTTTTTTTTTGCCTTGGTATGTGTTTGCATGTTTCAGAGTGTTTTTGTCTGGTAATTCAGAAAGGGGGGCGGAATTAATTTATTGTGGCGGAGTAAGCCAGTGGGTTCAGTCGGACGTCCGGTTTTACCCTATTTTTTTTGTACTGTCGTGCTTGTTTCAACTCGTTAGTCGGACGACCCGTCCTTTCATTGCTGTGTTATTCGCGCCCACGTGGGAATTTCCTGGAAACAGGGGAGGGGAGGGGGTAGGGTTAAACAACCCCTTCCTTCGTGCGTTTGGCGCGCGCAGCTTAATACCGAGGTAAGCTCTTCCTATCCAGCGCCAGTTCTCCCTCGGGGTGGACGAGCGGGTCCCGCTGCCTTTCCCGCCTGTTAAATACACAAACGTCGTGCTAAGCTTCTTGTCGTCGAGCTTTTGAAGTATCGTCGTGCAAATTTAATAAGATGGCGAAACTGCTGACTGTTACCCCTCCCCTGGGATCTCTTGCTTCCGCTATGCCCTCCTCCTTTATTTCTTTTTTTACGTGACGATATCCTGTGGCCGTATTATTTCCCCTCGAGTTTCTTTCTGTTTCCCCGCCGCGACGAGCAGCTAGATTGTCGTTTTCAGGGCGGCAAAAAAAAAGTATAAGGGTCGGGAAACGACCTGGGGGTCGGAAATAAACGCGCGGCAAAACACGGCAAGGGATTAAAATGGCTCGTTGTGGGGCCAGGTGAATTATGCACAGTTCGGGGCCTCGGTAACGTTGATGCAGATTAGAAGTGTGTCACGGGAGGATGGGAGTAACTTCGGGCCAGAGGATGAGAACTGCATTGCAAACAGCTCTATCCTGAAGTTCGTTGAGCGAATAATTAATCCGCCCGCTAGTCAGCTGTTATACTCTTCCCTCTCATCTCTTCTCATATTCTTTTGTTTGTATTTGTCTCTTGAACAAAATGTTTCGCCGAGTGGAAAGTTTACTCCGTGCTCGCTCAAGCCCATACCACCTTTCTCGCTTCTCTTACACCCTGTTTCCCTGTTTAAAGAAACTTTCGAAATTTTCATCTTTATTTTTTATTTCTCGTTCCTTCCTTGTCTCTGTTGGCCCTTTATACTCTTTTTATTTCTTTTTAACCGGGCTTAGTTTCGCTCTTGTCATGTTCGCGAGATGAAAACGTTCCCGGCCGCTCAGCGGCGAAGTTTCTCGTGTCCTACCATGTGCCTCCTTGCAACTTTCTTTGTATCCTTTCTGGTTCTCCTTTATCTTTCCCCTCCCCCTTTTTTTTTAAGTGTCCTAAGTTGGCGACTCTTCATTGTCCTCGCAAACCTTCGCCCCCACTTCCCTCCGAACTTGCATGCCAAGTAACTGGGATGTTCTGCGATACGAACGCAGCCTGGACGTCTTTACTTTGAATATTTCCATCGTTTGGTCCGCCTATCTACAAGGGAATACAAACCTAAGGGTAGCAGTTTTCCACCCACCCATTGTTAAGGATATTTGCGAAGAGAAAGTTGGTACCTGTTTTGTCGTAAGAACAGAACCAACTGTAGGGAAGTAATATTTCATAAAGTACTCTCTCTTGAACCCCAACTTTTTAGATTACTTTATCTTGGAACATTTTAGACAACATTCTCTTTCGAAAGTTAGATTGAATTTTTACTTTCTTTGTTTCACCGCCAAGAGAGAGAAGAAAAAGAAATATGCTATCGATAACCTAGTGATTAGCTTTTCTCTTATCTCTTTTAGAAGTAAACTGCTGTGTCCGGTTTGCCATCTCGGATGAAAACTTATTTTCTCTTTCGCGACATAACTTTACTGCTACGTTTCCTGAATCCAAGGAAAATTTATCGGAAGCATTTTAATGCATAGCGGGGGCGAATCAAGCTCTGGGCCCTAGGCGGGGCCACGCTTTAAAAAGTATATACCCTCACTCCGAACAAACAATAAAAAAAATGTGTGATGTTCAGGGATCCTCCACAAAAAAAATTTGGGATTTTAAGGTGTCAATTGTGTTATTTAAGAAGTTTCTGAATTTAAAAAATAAATATGCTGTTTTAAGAAATGGGTAACATTTTAAAGATTAAATTAAGGTATTAAAGTACAATCCATCTGTCCTGGTACTCTAAAAAATCAGGCGTGTGCTGGCACATGTTTTTATAACTGTGAAGTCATTATTTTTCACTACTTTTTAGTTGGGTGTTTGTTTCGTTTAATACTTTTTAAGCAGGCTCGGCAGGGACCATTGCCCCTATGCTCCCCCCCCCCTTCCTTATGGTTCCACCCCTGATGCATAGGACTTACACGTATACCAGGTTGGTTGCTTTGAGAGGTGGAACGCCTCAAATTATGTTTGACAGATGAACACTAACATTTCTAAAGAGAAAGTACTATAAAGCTATTAACAGTAAATTTCGTTCCCGATAAAGTGAGCACTAAAAATTTAACCTTTGAAAAATATCACTAGCCGTTTACTACATATACAGGTGCGACAACATAACTTCTTTCTTAAAACGACAATAAAACCCATTATGTGAATCAGAAGTGTTAACTGTCGGCATAATTAAAACGTAATTACTTCTGGAACAATCTTGCACTTACTCACATGGACACTGGGATATTATGAAATTTTAATTGCAATTGACAAATTTAGAATATAAAAAAATTGCTCGGCTGATTGCGGCTTAAATATACGTTAAAAGTTCAACTGTGATGCTTTCATTGTAGCGTAAGGTAAATATAATTGATATTATAGTAGCAAATTTCACGTTTTTTCTTCTCAGAATTTTATAAGAGCAACAAATAAAATAATTCAGTATGGCGACTGATGCCGAGCCTTAAACAAATAACCTGACGACTTTTTACCAACGAGTGTTTTCGTCAAAGATTCAATGGATTCAAGTGGTACATACAGCCCATATCCACGAACTACCTTACCTTTACTTCAATTATTTTTTTTTATTTATATTTAAAGATAATAAAATTTCGTGGATTCAATTACCTGCAGGTTAGAATTCATTTTACTATGCGTACTCAAGCCCTGTCTATTCGTTCATTGTCTGCTGTTCCACTGAGTAGCAGCTAGCGGACAAATGGTTGGGACTTGAGTATGCATAGGATATTTGATTCTAACGTGCAGGTAATTGAATTCGCGAAATTTCACCATCTCTATTTATATTGAATAGTACTTTTCTCTTTAACTAAAGACCGTACGACTTTACTACGGAATATTTTTTATATGTAGTTTTAATATTATATTCACTTGGCACAGGCCGTGTCTGCAAATATCACCCGACGGCATCCTGTTTATATATTTTATTCTTGATCATTTGTTTTTAATCTCAAAAATATTGTAAATTTGGGACCGTGACTCCCGGTATTGCGAAACGAATTCATGGTGGCAACCACAGCTTTCCGTTTCCGAGAAGAGAACTAAAAAGGCCCAGCAAAACTTCCACGCTAAAGAAATAAAAGAAAAAAACTCACATCGGGGGAAAGAAAGCACTTTCAATTCCAGCATCAAAAGGCGCCTGTGATATCGAAACACAAAAGGACTATCACGACTACATCGAACGCTGCCTGTGTATGACACAATGTTTACCACAAAGCTTTGATTATTGGCTGTGCTGCGTCATCTCGTGTTTTTCTCGTCCGCTTCCAGATATTTAAAAAAAATTCTTATTTGTTTGAACGTTGCCATATGATTCCACTCTTCGTATATTCGCATGCAAATACGTCATCAACGTACACCTTGGTCACTCAGTAAAAAAAATAAAATTCAAATTTTCGAAGGAAAAACTTGTCTAGAATGGTGTACAGTATAACCGCAGAATGTTGAGGAACACAGAGGTGCAATTGTCAGCAGGACTGCAAACTACACTCCAGGAAAATTGCTTATCTGGCCAACAACATGACGGAAACGCCTACCGCCAATCAGCGTAAAGCAGCTGCTTTGCTAGCCAGCAGCCAGGCCAATAGGAAACCTGCCGTAACATGCAGGAGTAAAATACAGACGGGGTTGGTATCAACAGCTTCTGGCAGCCAATATGCCGCGAAGTTCTCCCGTGTCAAATGATCCGATACGTCATTTCACGTCTGCATTAGTATTTAGTCTGCGGTATTACTTCGTTGGCAGATTATATGTAACAGTTATCGAGTCCTTTATTTTAATTGGCTTATAGGGTTACTAATGTTCCTTTTTTCAGTCATGCAAACACGAGAGGATCAGAGTTCAAATCCCGGCTTCGACCACACTGATTTCGTTTTCAATGGTTCCCCCGAGATTAATCCAAATGAATGATGGGACAGCTTCTTATTAAATGCCATTACCGTTATTTTTAATTTGTCAACGACGCCATATTGTACACCAATCGTTACAACAAAAAGAGAATTAATCTTAAACGGTGGCGGGTTTTCCACTGTAGTGTTCTACTCATAAAATGTATTGAAACCCTGCCACAACACTTTGTACAGTTCCAATCATTCTTTCGCTCTTGAAACCTGACCAACGATATGTCCCGTATAATTTAGTCAGGGAAACTCGACCGCGTTTTCAATGTTGATTTCAGAAGCACAAAAAAAAAAAAATACAAATATTTTTTATTCTGCGAATATGCGGTGCAGTCATATTTGTATATTCGTCAATTACGTGGAAATGTCGGTGCCTATATTCAATAATTCCACGCGGAGTACGAGTTTATTTAGCAAGTTTTTCCGCCGTTTGTTATCGTTCGGGATATTTTTTTTTACTTTCAATTCAGATAAACAAGTTGGGCTATGATGAAATTTGCAGGTATTCACACGCGATTTATTTATTTTCCGTTAATAGTTAATAAATAATTATGACAGACAAGATAACCTGTAAAAAAAACCTGATGATGTTAGTGTGCCTACGAATACTTTATGTGCTATTTTGCTTTTACCTCTTCGAAAAAAAAATGTTCTTGTTGTGTGTTTGCAATCGACTACGCATTTCATTTACGGTGTCCAGGTATATTGTTTTCTAATTATAAATTCAAAATTCACATCTCTGGAAGGTTCGAACAGAAAAGATTAAGTACGCAGTGTGACCAACCGTAAATGAGAAGCAGCCATACTGAAAGTTTTTTTTTGTGATGTCTGGAGAAAAAACTATTTTATTATGGTTATTGGTTTCCGATGATTGTTAAGTAATCATTGTGTGTGTTTGCGTTCAGTAATGTGTGTGTAATTAATATTTAATTAATTACCAGTTATTCACATTGGTCTTGCATTGTAACGGATACGGATCAGATTCTCGTTCAGGCAATTCTGATTTCAATTTTCTGTGGTTATTCGAACGAAATCACTCGAGGGGAATGCCAATGTACCTCTGTTGGCTACACGCCATGGCCGATTCCTTCTTCGTTTCATGTTTGCATGATTAACTGTTTTCGTTAATAATTATGCGGTGCATGAAACTTTCACGAGTAAATTTCGTGACATGTTAGACTTCTAAAGCTTGTACGTCTCAGTTTTTCTCGCAATGAAACAAGGGACGAATCCTTTGTTGTGGGATGTCGCACGAACGAGTGCTCTTCACTCATAGCTTTGATGGAGTAAGTTTTTGTGGTTCTGCTGCGCACTGCCAATCAGTTTCCAAAGAATAATGTATTAATATCATGTTACCTTAGTGCACAGTAAAATATTGAGTTTTAGTTTCTGGAATAACATTTGTCAACTGGCAGAGCGCACTAGTACTTGCGGTGTGAGGTACAACTATGGCTACTAAGGGCGCAGTCTACCGCAATTTTCATAATTTTTTATTTTTTATTTTTACCAGATATTTTTTTTCTTATTTTAGACACAAAAAGTGACTAAATTTGGCTCTTATGAAATTTTTTTATCTCTCATAGTTTCCGCATAATGGATTGTTAAAGTCCTATTTTGCATGTACTACACACACAGTGGATAAAGACATTGCAGGCTATATTATCATGCTCATAATTATAAATAATAAAAATTATTTGTATTTTTAAAATATGCCGAAAGTAAAAATGTAAAAAAATTTAATACTTTTTTTTAAATACTAATAATTTTTATCCTTTATTTGTATGAACATGACATACATTATAGCCTGCAATGTCTTTATCCAGTGTGATTTTTTTTAGTTTGGTGTATCAGTTGGTTTTAGTGTAGTCTTTAAAACGGAAACATGCAAAATAGGACTTTAACAAGCCATTATGCAGAAAACTATGAGAGATAAAAAAAATGGTGATGAAAATTGCGGGTGATCGCGTCCTTAACTGGGGCAGCATGTAGTGTATAGAACAGTCGAGTGTATAGACATGTCTTCCAGTAAATTAGTCCTTCAACAATGTCCTCACACAAGTAATGACCTCACTATCGACGAAGAATCAGGGACACTATTGACAATCTATATTCATATAAGCATAACATTTTACAATTCTGTGCGTATTCTCGTTTTTAGTTTTTACTATTCGTTATTAGGTTCTCTTTAAATGTCTAGAGATTGTTATAGGGTAAACGTACACTGATCCGTTATACTAAGGCTTCGAACTACGGTACCAGAAATATAGTAAACATTTTAATTGTCGTCTTGTATGTGGTAAATTGGTAACGTATTGCCGAAACTATACGCCTGCTCTCTGTTGGTAATCTAGTGAAATCGGTGTATACAGCCGTACCAATTTTGTGAAGCCCACAACGTAGTTTATCGCGATATTATGGTATAAATCACGGTAATGGTCGGTTTACCCCGTAAAATGTTTAGTATGTTAAGTGTTTTATTATTATGCTTTACTATTTCAGATACAGTAAACGAAATGCGTGTTAACGTAATTGAATACTCCCCTGGTGTCATATTTTCGAAAACATATTCTCAAACATAGAATCAGGAAGAGATGAAGAAATTACCAGGATGTGTGTTTTATATAAGCACGCATGTTATTATCGTTTTATTATGTCGTATTAGTTTTAAGGAACTGCTGTTTTTTCTTCCCAGATTAGCAAGAGAAATTGTTACTTACACGCTTGTTAAGCGGCACGTTCCCAGCCGGTAAATATTTCGTCAAACGAGATAAATGCAAGAAAGTATTGGTCATAAGCGGATTCGAGCAGCAAATTATTAAACTTTTTTTTTTCTGTTCTTGGGAACCAAACGCCTTTTTTTTTTACCCCTTCTTTGGCTTTTTCTTACTTTACATCTTCTCCACCTTTCTGCAGACTCGAATAACGCTCGGAAAAGATCGTGGAAGCCAAGTAATAATGGAAAAGAGAATTATTTAATTTATTCGAGCGAAATAATTTTCATTTTCTTTCATTCAAAAAAGTTATATAAGCTATCCGCGTTTAGACAATATGGACGGGCGTTTGAAAAAGTTTTTTTTTTTCTCTTGGAGAAGTGCACCCCAACTCCCGTAGCAATGACGTCACTTAGCTTTGTGATTCAGCGACTGGGAGTCTTCTAGAATTCTGTAATGGGGATCGGGTAGAGTAAAAGAAGTTTAGGTGAGGGGAAGAGAGGAAGGGGAAGGAAGGGGAAACAAGGGGAGAGGGTGGAGGAGGCAAGTCTGTCTCGTTACTGTTTGAGGAAACTGGAATTGTCTTTGTTAGGGAACAGTGTTCGCCGGCGTTCGTCCTTCTTTGTTTTCGAGAGGATGGGACGCCGGCTTGGCGAGGAGCCGGTAGAGGGGAGGGACGTTAATTATGTCGTGTCCTTTCCGAACAGAGACATCCCCGAGACAAAAGATGCATACAGGAGTAACTAAAGTGCCTGGCGTAAATGCTCACTGCACACATTTCGCACGTCGTCGGCTTAACGAAGCTGTGTTCTGATTGGTGGTTCATTTATTTATTTTTACCTTCTGGACATCTTCCGTTTAAATAATTCCAGGATTCCGCTCAATTATTGTTATCGGACGTACACAATTAAGAAAAACCAGCTGAGTTAAGGAGTATGCATTGTAAATCTGATTCTGTGTAATTAATATCGTTTAATTCTTCCCATGTAATGTGAGTATCCTTATACACACACACAGTCTGAAAATTACTTCGCCCCAATCCTGAACAATTTTATGAGTAACCTTAAGTAACTAGCGTCATCTGAGAAATTAACTAGAAAAAATATGCGACGGTTTGTTGGCGATGATGTGTTTTGTTTATTTATGTCGAATCGTCAGTGTAGGTCAGAAAAATAATCGTCGCTATCCTCTGAGATATGCATGGTACTTTCTGACGTTTAGGTTGTACCTGCTTCTAACAGTCAAATGGTTCCACAGGCAACTGACAGTTCTGTATAGTCACTGCTAATCACCGCTTGTCCTGTAACTATGGATAGGAACATTTCGCTAATTCAATTACTTACATGCTATAATTAGAGCCCACGATTTTTGGTGAAAAGAATTCTGCAACAATTTGTTTCAATACCTTGTATGCACAAATGCAGCTCTGCTTCTTGAGTATTGGCAGCATGTAGGCGTGGTTCATTTGACTAGTGCCAGCAGGGACAAGGTTACTGCGACACCACACTTCTGTAATTTGTGGGTAAAACCCCGAGACGCTGAGAATTTAAAACAGCCAATCACTGACCACGAAGCAGAGTTGCATACGTGTACATAAGGCATTGAAACAAATTGTTGCAGAATTCGTTTCACCAAAAATCGTGGGCTCTAGCTATAATCCATTGTTATATGCATATTCAAGCTCTGTATATTCGTTCATTGTCTGCTGTTCCACTAAGTAGCAGCTAATGGACAAATGGTCGGGACTTGAGTATGCATAGGATACTGGATTCCAACATGCAGGTCATTGAATTCGTGAAATTTTCTCGTCCCTAACTATAACTAGAGATGATAGTTTATCGCGGGAAAACTTGACTGTTTGCTGGATTTCAATGTACGTTCAGCTTATCAAAAGCTCACTGGATTTTCCCGGTACGTGAAGCTGTTACCCTATTTGACTGAACCAATAAGAGTCCCGCTGTTGTAGTATTTGATGCCTGTTATTTGTCTGCAGATAGCTACGTTGTGTCAGACCTATATCACTCAATCGTAAATGTTGCAAGAGACTACAGTGTTTTGAAGGGTATGGTGGCACATAACATTTTAGCGAAATACCATCATCTCTACATATAACACGTCACGCTTCGCCACTGAGTGAAATATTGTGGTCGTACGCAATTGTAGTGTTATGTCGCCTCAGAAACGTTGAGACTAGTTCGTAAACCCCTGTGTTCTGTGTTTTCATCGTTGTTTCGTCTAGTCTTGTGTTTGTGACATTGATGTTGGGTCTACCTGTCTTGTGTGTAGCCTACCATTGACTTCGGCCTAGGTACTGTCTGTGGTGTCTTAATTTTGATGTCCTGACCTTTCTGTTTTATTTGTTTTTCGTTCATCTTCGTTTAGTACTAATACTATGTAAAATGTTTGGCTAATCAGTAGAGACATGCAAAATTCGCGTTATTTTCTGACAGCTGATTAGACTCCAAGTGACTAAAGGCTCGTTCGACGTCTTCCGCTGGCCGATATTGTCGTGACTTGCCGCGGAGAATGCTTACACGGTATAGATGCCAATCTCTGTAAAGACGTAACACACGCAAATGACACATAAAATTCCGTGACCAATTGAATAGCAGATTATGCTCTGTTATGTATAGGAAAGTGAAGTTTAGTCTGCTACCAAATGATAACGCGAATGTTGCATGTCTCTACTAATCAGTAACCTTCCCTGAAGGGATACTGCGTTGTTGCACAAGAGACTAAATTGACAGAGATAAGGAGCTTGAGTTTGACTTGGTTGTACAGGAAAATGACTGCCATATATAATACACACACGCATGCAGACACCTGTACCAGGCACCAGTTCCCACAGTCAACAGCAAATGCAGTGTGGCTGCGTAGTGTTCGACGAGGTCGCCACAGTTCCACACACGCTTTCAAATCAAGAAATGGCTGACACCCACTTTATGTATGGGCGAGTTAATGGCAATGCCCGGGAGGCAGCTCGAATGTATCAGCAGACGCACCCGCAGAGAAGACAGTCTGACAACATTGTGTTCACAAGGGCACGTCAGCGCCTGCGCGAGACAGGATCATTTAAACCCAACATGCGACATGCAGGTATAGGTGGTTCGGAATAAAGTGAGCACTCCAAAAAGCTCTGCCAAAGTTCTATTTTCAGTCAATTCGTATCTTTCCGCACGTAACGGCTAACAACGGGAAATGTCTAACCTCTCTGGACACGTCACTTGATTCTTGCGCTTGTAAGGTAAACTTCGCAGTCAGTATGAATCGATACTGTTTGGTAAAAAAAGTTTATTAATTATATGAAATACAATTATTTTGATTTCATTTGATTTTTATTCCGTATTACTAGACATGCAAAATTCGCGTTATTTTCTGACAGCTGACTAGACTCCAAGTGACTATAGGCTCGTTCGACGTCTCCCGCTGGCCGATATCGTGGTGACTTGCCGCGGAGAATGCTTACACGGTAGAGAGGCCAATCTCTGTAGATACGTAACACACGTTAATGACAACACATAAAAGTTCGTGGCCAATTGAATCGCAGATTATGCTCTTTATGTATAGGAAAGTGAAGTTTAGTCTGCTACCAAATGATAAAGCGAATTGTGCATGTCTCTACGTATTACTGTATTTAAATAGGAAAATACACGGAACTATTTTCCGTAATTTCGCTGCCAACCATACAAGCAGTAACGTAACTAGAGTTAATGCAGAATTAAAAGCAGTAATGGCTAGTGATATTTTTCAACGGTTAAATATTTAGTGCTCACTTTATCCCGAACGACCTATAAAGACCAAGAACAGTTTAGACACCGGAAATGGAGGAGCATGTGTTAACAACAGGTGTATGCAATGCCCGGCACAAGTACTAGACGAGTTGCTGCCATACCTCACTTGTGCCTGGTACAGACGGCGGTAACAGTGTTGCAACATTGCCATGTTTGCACGTGTACATACATCGTAACGGGAAACCCGTCGTTTTCCGGACATACGTATAGTAGCATTATTTGCTTGTTTCATCATCCTCGACACACATTTTTCGTTTGTATATATAACTACCAAAAACCCTACAAAAAAAGTTGGATTCTTTTGAAGTGACATAATTTCCACCGAATAAACGAAGATTTTTATGCCAGAAAAGTATTCATGAAGAGTTTAAAATTATTAACTGGTAACTGCTTAGCTATGCCTTATTTGTACATACACGGATTTGACAAATAGTCACGGCAGTCTAAAGTGCGTGTATTCTATGGTAATAAATAAAGTAGTTGTGTTTGGTTCTAAAATAAGGTTCTCCAATGTGTTTTTATGTAGGCCCTATAAATGGTTGAATTGCTCTGTAGATGGGACAAATAAAACAGCATATTTTTTACATAACATATAACTTCTACGGAACAGATTGTTGTGGGAACAACTTGAATAGTACCAACCACCAAACTGAACTGTTGTCCCTATTTTAACAGAAGTCTGGTGTGTATAACAACACTATTCTTTCAGTGCGAGTTTGGTACAGGCTATACACTTTAGTTATTAATTTAGTGTGCCCTATTTGTATTAAAAATGTCTCGGGAAACTAAAAATTATCGGAAAGGAAGAATGTAACCGGGGACAGAAAAGCTCTCACTTTATCCCGATCCACATATAGCCTACTGTGTGAAGTGGCTGAGGCAGACTTGGAACCTGGCGAAGCATCCTTACATTCTTGTTGTCGGCGCCGATGGCGATGCTTCGCGCGGGTGCGCGACATTAATCTCGCGACCAGAGGGCGGAGCCTTTCTTTTCTACTCCATTTCCGCTCCCCGGTCCTCGTCCCTTGTCGCATCGCTTGTCCGGGCCAGCGACCCCTCTTCCTCATGAATCTTCGGCGCCGCCATTAATAATTGTGTTCGAAACAGCAGGCAAAAACGGAAATGGCATGCTTCATTGTTATTCCGCTACTCCTCCCATCGTATCTGTTTCATGCCGTTATTTTTTAGTCTCTCTCTCTCTCTGTCTCTTTCCTTCTCTCTCCCTCCACGTCCCTAGCATGAATCCCGGATCCTCAGATGAAGCGGCCGAAAATGGCAGGCGACCGTATTATTGGTTGAAACTACGCCAAGGCTGCATTAGCATATCTCGATAGTCCAGGGATCGAGATTCGATACATCGACCCAAAAGCGATATGTGACGTCAGCTGGTAGTGAAGTTCTTCCGCAGTTCCAAGCCCTTCATTAACATACAGATACCAGCACCGTCGTAGGATTGAATATTGAAAATTTGTTTCGATATTTTCTGTCGGGGTCGGCTGTTCAGCGAACTAATCACTTGCTGTCGAAACCAGCTGGTAACTTACATACAAGTATTTTGTTTTTATACATACAATTGCTGCGAACCTGATGGGATTACCTATCTCAACATCTGAGGAACCATTCTACTTTTTGCAAATAGGGTTTTTGAGTAACCTCCTCTACACATATCCTTAAGTCATACATAACCTATTTTTATTACATACTAGCTGTCCCGTTGCGGCTTCGCCCGCGTGTACTATAGAAAAGAGTAACTAACTTTTAGTTACGTGTTAATTGATGGTGATACTATATTCTATATTGTACTATATTCACTGTTTATCTTTAAAACATTAAATACAAACAGATTTGTCCAGTCCACTGCGCTAAGCGTACTTTAATTGCAGAACTTCTTTTTTTAATTCATCTTTATTTCTCTATAAAACAGCTGCCCGGCTGCGGCTTCCACCGCAAAACAGCTGCCCGGCATTTAACAGCTAGCGTACTCAATAACAGTGTAAAGAGCGCGCGCAATACGCTTGTATGATGTCATG